>JAZHYW010043621.1:0-13600 GCA_037355805.1 Ixodes ricinus | reverse complement strand
GAACGAAGAAAAAGCTGCAGTAGCTCTACTGAACCGTTTACTAGCACCTCTTTGGCAAATGCTCCATTTCTCAGGTATCCTGCAATAAATAAATTCGCACTTTAAAACTGTTGTTATATTATAAATCCTCTATATAGAGGAGGGGTCCTTGAAAATATCTCTACAAGCCCTTAAAGGGATACTTCAACGTAATTTGAAATATATCCGTCGTGTTCATAAATAGGTTGAATATGATACACAATATCCGTAAATGACAATCGCACGTATGTATTTTGAGCCTGGTGGCTGTATTTGTTGTTATAAACGGCCCACTCTGGCGAGCGCTCGGAGAAGGCCCAGCTTAGAGCACGTGACATCCAACGCAATCGTGACGTAGGTCGTCTCGGGACGAGCAAAGCTACGGCAAGGCTGACGTCGAGGGGACGGCCTAGTCGTTCCAGCCACCGAAGCGGCTGCTTTTGTACGAATTTTGAGTGACGGGTTAATCTTCTATAATCTTGTAGGGGGACAATAGCTACTTCTGGGACACACAAAAGGGATTCTCGGGAAGAGGGGAGTTCATCCTTCCCTCTTCTGTCGTCGTGGTCGGAGGCGAGACACTCACCGTCACTAGCTGTCAAGGTTCCTAGACGGGCATTACAAACGAGGCGTTAGCGACATCCACCAGGTGCTCTGTGCTAATCGTTTCATTCGTTTTAAAAATCCTTTTCGTGGATTTTTTAACAAGATATTGGTGTGTTCGATGTGATATCGCTCCTTTGAACACATATAGACCATAAAATAAGCGCCAAAATTTCGTTGTAGTATCCCTTTAAAAGTACTTTGAAAACCCATAAATATTTTTTGAAGCCTATGGTCCGTCGCAACTCAAGAAGGTAGGGCTAGAAAAAGGAAGGCCGGGGAAGAGGAAGCAGATGAAACGCCAAAGAAAGGAATGTTTCCCTTTCTGCTCTCCAGCGTTCCGTCTGCTTCCTCCTTCACGGCCTTCCTTTCCCTCGCTCTGCCTTCTGGAGCTGCAACGGACTTTAATAAGATCGAAAGTATTTAAGGCGCATTAATTTTTTTAAGTGCCTACATTCAAACATTCTTTTTTTTCCTTCAAATTCAAGAATGTCTAAAATTTCATGGCCGCATTCTTGCTGGAGTATACCTCATTTGCGGTGAGATGACCATGACTCATCTAAAGTTGGGATGCTGTGCAGGTCTGGAGTTCCAATGCCGGTGGTACGCAGAGCCCTCCGTCGGACCTTGTAATGCGCAACCAGCAGTGGCCTCACGGAGAAGAGATGCGCACGGCGTTGCTCAGCGCTGATGGCGAGGAGGTGAACATTCGGTTTTGGTTTTTTGCCATTCTAGCTGGGCTGCACTATAGGTGTAATGTTTTTGTGAAATCGCTCGTTCAGTTACCTAACGTAGAACTTTGGGCTAGTTGGTATTTTCAAGATTAAAAATTAAAACAGCGAATGAAGACGGACAAGGTAGACGAACGAGGCACTGACTTTCAACTGTAGTTGTAAGTCAGCACCTTGTTCGTCTACCTTCTTGTTCTTGTCTGTTTCCTTGCGCTGTTTACATTTTGTATGAATGTTCAGTTACCACCTCTCACAGGCTTCCATCTGTTCCAGAATGGGTCAGTAAAGTTTAACTTAAATAAAGTCATCTAGAGTTTACTTTAGAAGAGCCCATTTATTGCCCAGATGTTGATTTTGTGTCAAAACCTATTAAGCAGCTTTTTCCATTGCCATTGATATACTGTAAAACCCTTGATGTTTGCGAGCCTCTCATCTTTGCGAATTCCCCGAATTGTAAAATTGGCTAACTTTAATGGGTGCAAATATTTGTATTGTCTGTTGATGGGAATTCCAGCCTTTATTAATCGCGAAATTTAATGTTCGCTAATATGGCCCCGCTGCCCAATTCACGAAGAATCGAGGCCGCGAAATTAAAGGGTTTTACAGTACAAGAAGGAAAAATAGTGTTCTTCATTCAAACACTTGCATGTAAAATGTCATCGATGTGCATAATTAAAGGTTAAAAGCTGCTTTTTCATCTGAATTTTGTTATATTGCCCTAATTTTGGTGAACACTGCTTGATTTACCTCCGATTCTACACCCAGAATAACCATTTGCATCTGTTCAAGCTGTGTTTTTCATCAGTCAGATGTATTTCAAAAGTAGCTCAAACAATGAGCTCTTTTCTACATTTTTATTGCCGTGTCTGGTTGAGGGTTTGAGAGGCTGAAACTTGCTGAGATTCTACCCATCTTCATCATCTATCGCTTTATGATTTTTCTAGTTGTCCCTGGGCTCTGTTTGCAGGAGTGAGACAGCTGGACCAATTTTGCCATTTTGATACATTCAAAATTTCCTGCACTAGCTGCGCCAAAAGCGTGAAATTGTCCAAAACTACGCCACGGTGTGCCAAAGATCATGGGGGCGCTAGATCTAGCAGAAAATGAAAACTCGGTCGACAACCTTGGTTATTCCAGTGCCAGGCGGTGCGAGCCGCTGCCCGATTCCTTGGTTCAGCCGTATCTGTCCATCTATCTATCCATCCGATGGATTCAATGTACACATTCATCAATCCCAACCATTTTATCGTAGCATGATAATACGTACATGGTACGATGTATGGTGCATGTAGCATTATTGCTCGAGAGTCGTGCGACTTTAATTTTAATCGAAATTTGTTCTAAAAATAAAAGAAAAAATCTCCCTGTACAATTTTAGGTATTCCACATTAAACTTCCATTCAATACTTTCCAACTGTTGTGGTACCAACCTAGTTTGCTATGTCCCAGAAAAGTGAAACACTGCAAATAAAACCGCTATAGTTCTAAAAGATTCGAGAGATGTCAGCACGTGTGCACGCGGTTTCGCATTTAGGGGATGAGGTTTCGTACGTGTACTCCTGGCCGTACACGTACATGGAGTTAACCTTGCAGAGCGGCCTCTTTGCTGCAGTACAAGGACGGAAGTTACCTTCAAATGCTTACGGCGTTACTATGGAAGAGCTCGAGAGTCTAGCTTTCGTTGAATTGAAGCCCTCGTCCATATGGAAGCCCTCGTCCGCATTGAAGCTCTTGGCGGCAGTCACGCTGCTCATGCACGATACGAAAGACACTGTCTGCTGCAGACATTACGACAAATTAACTGCAGGCACGCCTCAAGCACGTGTGAAGCACGTTTCTTTCACACATATGTATGCTTCGAACGTGTCTGCAGACGATTTTTGCACGACCGACGTGACAAGAACGTCGTTGAGGGAAGAAACTGGCCTCTGAGGTTGTCTGCAGGCGGTTGTTTTTGTATGATGAATTAGCAGTGTAACCGCAACTCTACGGATTCTGCGCCGTTTTACGGCTGACGAGCTGACGTTCGCGTCCGTTGCACCCCAGGTGGCCTCTCGGGAACGCTGCGTGTCCATCAGCGCGCCGTTCACACGGAGCGTCCAAGGTCAGCGTGCCCAGGGGAGCACGCGCGCTGACTGGCGACGAAAAGTATGCAGCAGACGACAAAGGGAGCGGACGAGTGGTTTGCATGCTTTCGCATTCACAACTCGTAAAAAAATGCTTAGATGTACCTCGAGATTTTTTTCTCTTTAAGATTATATTTTTGCAAAAAACGTGAATATAATGAGCCACCGTCTGCATTTCTTAGGCTGTGAGTGGCTATGGGGGCTTTTTTTATTGCTCTCGTGTGCATGAGATTATGAATTTCTTGGCACTAGGTGTTACTTTGGCCAGTGTTGTGGTTGCGTTTTGTTTCCGGCAATATAGAGTGCCACCACCCTAAGAACACCGAAGCACCCAAGTCCTGGCTAGTCTCGTAAAAAAAAAAGAAAGTTGTGTGCGAGAATTTTTTTTTTACACATTGACGCTTGCTTTCTTTCTTTTTTTTCATTATTGCACGATTCGGACGACAACTGCTGCTGCATCATATCCAGACAGCAAAAAAAAAAAATAAAAAATGAAAAAAAAAGTTATGTTACAGTGGCAGAAACTTAGTGCCATGTATTTTATTAGTTATGTTCCTTTTGTCTTTCTCTTTACTTCTGTCTCTACCCGTGTTTTGCTGCCTGCAATTTTCCATCCTTTCTTTTTCGAACATCAAAATTTCCAAGATGCCAGCGTTGTCCGGGACTTATGGTACTTTGCCAGCGTATTTTTTCCTCATCTCCGTCTTTGCATTTACCATAGAAATAAAAAATGGCTTAACATGTCACCACATCACCTGTGCAAAGCATTTTTGGCAACTTGTTAACTTAATTCTTTAAGCCTTTTGTGTGCGTGCTTTTGTTGCTATTGATTCATAACATATGTAACCTGCATCCCGTTATATTAAGGTGTCTGTCTTGTTCGTAGTGTAGTGCTGTTCGTTTAATTGGTTTTATGAAGAGGGGAACCAGTTAACTTCCAGCGAACCCTGCATGGTGTTTGGAATGGTTTTTCCAAAGCTTTCCTGTGTTTAAGATCAAAGGCTTCAGTTTTTAAACCTTTATTGCTTTAGGAAAAGGGTGTAGTTGCAACATCACTGCAGTAGGTTTCGGGAGGGCAGTTTACTCGAGGTGAAAGAGGCAAGGTTCTATTTTGTGGGATTTTTAAAGAAAGCACACTTTCAAGAGGCTACATTTTTTTTGCACGTGATTCTGCAACCTTGGCAGCAGTTTCCGAAGCTCTGGTTTTGGTAAGAATCTTTGACCAGTTTGTTTTGGGCAAGTCGACCCCGGTGTGTTGTGTTGATATTAGTACGACCTGCGCTTACAATTAACGTACCTTGTGAATCATATTTCTTAGTTGGCCCACTGTACCTGTGAAGTGCTTTTTTCCAAAAAGGCAGATAGCTTTTTTGTGTGTTCTTGTTTTTACGTGCTATGGGGGTTATCCTGTTTTACGGCACACGCGAGTTTGTCCTGCAGTTTATTAGAATGCCGGCCGAGCGGTTTGGTGCACTTAATTGTGGATGTTTTGATTCTGATCGTTTTGCTTGGAAATGTCGTCTGTTTGATTTGACCTTGCAAACAAAAAAAAAGAAAGGATGACCCTTTTTTATTGTTTGGTTTGAATTTCCTGTGCGTTACATCGGAGTATCATATTTATGCTTGTTTTTAAACGGCCCAACTGAAGTTGCTGCGTTTGGACAGTCTGGTCCTTGCACCGGTTGTTGAATGATGTATGCTAATACAAAACGATGTCTCAGGCAAGGCTTACATTGGTTTTGTGGGGTTCGTCTCTAGATTTTCTTCGTCAAGACCGCATAGATCTTGTCGATCATTTCCCTCCTCTCGATTTTAGCAGTTGCAGTGTTCTCAGGTGTGCACTCTTGTACGCAGTCGTTCATGTTAATAATTGCCGAGGGAATCACACTGCTAACACAAATACCATTTTACTTCCTCCGCGATCATGGCAGTGAGTTTAGATCCTAAATACTTTTTGTCAAAGTTTCATAGTTTACACTCTGAACTGCTTGATGTTTTGCCAGCTAGAGTTTTTGACACGCTTAATATAGCGAAACGGTCAAAGCGCTTCAACGGAAACCTTTTACGACTGTTCGACTTAGTCCCATTTATTTTCTCCGCTTGAAATGAAACGTGTAAAGTTTTTCTCGCTCCGTTTCATCTTACGGTGAACCACAGCAGGTGCTACGAGCCATCGGGTCAACTCCAGTGCTGGGATTAGCTGCGATGGCTCTTGGCATGCACTGTAATCCATCGTAGGTGAAACAGTGTAGAGGTAAGAGCCCATCACTTGTACTGTTTGTCTTCGCTTAGTTGTGTAGTCTCTGCAAGCGCTTTTTTTTTTCGATGGTTTTAGCAGAAGTGTTTGCTACTTCCAAACTCATTTGTGTCGAAACGGGTTTCTAGTATTTTTTTTTTGTGTGGGTAGCATTTTTTTTAACGGAAAGCTAAACCTATGGTGCCAGTTTTCACTGCCATGACTCACCCTACCATGCACTAGAGTACTTATTTGACCTTGCATGGATGTGCTACATAAAGTTGCTCTTTATATACTATTATCGGAGCTTTCCAGCCTATCTATTATTTTTAGTCTCGCAGAACATGTTTGCACTCCTCGAAGGAAAACAAACAAACAAAAAACGTGCCTAGCCGCCTTGTCTTCATGTCCCTGTCTGACGTTAATCGCGCTTTTGTTCAAAGTGTTTGTTTTTTGGGGCACCTTTTTCGAAAGTCTTGTGGTGGTATGTGACCCTTGCAAATTATTTGACAGTCTCAAACCGTCGCCCTTCATTTTTACTGCACAGATTCGCAATTAAACGTTTGTTAATTCGTACCTTGGCTTTTGTCACTTTTTGCAGCCTACCTGGTCTGCCTCAAGAGTGTCCCGGTGTTTGCTACGTTAAAATGGTTCTCGACTGTCGTACTAAGGTCTCTGCCAAGTGCTTACCCTCGTACATTGTGTTGCATTTCGCCAAAAACGTGATGTAGCTCCGGAGCATGTGGGCCGTAAACTCGCGCGGCGTAACCCGGGGATCATGGGTCCAATTCCTGACCCCGCCCGTTTCCATTTGGGTGAGCTTGGTACTGGCGTGCGGTCGTGTATCACCACTGGATGTTACACATTGAAGATCCCAGGCTATCAATTTCTGTCTACAGCCAAGACACCAGACGCCCAGATAGGCCTGACTTAACTTCCTGCTGTTTGTACGTGAACAACATAGGTTTTCAAAATGTGAGGAATCCAATTTCTTTTTTAATTGTAATACCAATGCCTCGTTCTGGACTTGTCAGGCCTCTTCCTTTCATGTTACGGTAGGCCCGTTTAAGTCTTCAAGAGCTCGATATTGCTTGCGAATAACGTACTATCCGATTTGATCATTGCATTAAACATTGATGGTACTCGTCAGTTGGGCTTCCAACTGCGCGGAAGGAAAGTCGCCAGTGACGGTAAGCATTAGCATCTCGCCTTTGCCGCAGCGGACGCGGTGTGCTTGGAAAGAAGCACCATTCCAGGAGGGACTGCGCGCGAGCACACTTCTACCGCAATGGTAAAGTTTAAAGGAAATATCGCTTCAGTATTGTAAATTGTGATACCCTGGCAAGTCATGTGCATTGGTGGTTGTGATTTGATTCTCAAGTCGGACGTTTCAAAGGCAGCTTAGTTAATTTTGTTTATTCCTTTATTTCAGAATTTATTAGATTATGTTCAGCTTTCGAAAGGCAGTCATTGCAAGCGAAAGCTTCGCAATGGCAGAAGTCTCCCGAACACGAAACACCGCTCTTTATAAGTGATAAACAAATTGTGCAAAAGAAAGGTTCGATATGCGATAGTTTCAATATGTCGAAACAAAAGTTTAAGTATTTTCAAACTTCTCAATTTTGTGGTAAACTCGTACTACGATGTTACTTACAACCGAGTGGTTTTCACAACGAAGTGACTTGTACAGCAAATTTTATCGTAAATCTGGCAGTGTTTTTAACGCGTTTTTATAACAGTTCAGCATAGATACAGACAAAAACAACTCTTGACGTTTATTAAGAGTCGAGCTGGCTGTAAGCCAACAGCGAGTCAGAAGAAATGTTTCGTTGGGGCCTGTTGGTGCCCTCCAAGCCTTGAGCCTCTTGGGTCGACTCGCTGGGTTGAGCTTGGCTAGTGCAGCCTCCCTCTCCTGTCGACTTATAGAGCACTCCCACAGCAGGTGATGCAGTGGAGCGAGGCGCTGAAGGATGGTCGTTAGAGGCTGTAACGGGGGTGAGGGTTACGGTCTGGTCGGTCTGAGGTGAAGTGGGCTAGTACCGCAACGGTCACAACCGGCATGTTCCGGGGAATGTGGTCCACAACGGGTGAGGCGGTGTGGTGTCCAAGCTCAGCCGGTCGCGATTACGACGAAGTCAGTACCTCGGCTACCCATGGGCATTTACGTGGAATGGGGTACCGCGCACTCGGGTAATCCGGATGGATTGGCACAGCCTGGCCTTGGTGCGGGAGGGACGGTGGTGGTGAGGTGTCAGTGTTTGTGTCCGAGCCGGAGGTTGGTTCATCCAAGAAGCGTAGCAGCAGCTGACCGGCCGAGTGCATAAGAAAAGGACTCCATTGCAACCCGGTGTGCCGCTTCTGTTGTCCTAGATACCCGCGTGGCCCGGAACCCAGACAACCTTGATTCTTACTGCAAGCCCCAGAATCAACTCCAAGCCCCACCACGGCCGCGCGGATGGAAGAAACCTTTAGGATAGATAACCGGGCGAGTTGGTGTGAACATGTTGAAAAACAGCGTCGAATGGACGAGGACACAAGGAGACGAAGAACATGGACACAGCGCTGTGCCCAATAACTGGCGCTATGCAACGATAAGTGAAGGAAAGTAACATGGAGTCAAATGTTCGGCGTTGCTTAGGCGCCCATGAATATGTCCCTTTCTTCTTTTTCCATCCGATTGCAGACCGGTTTCCTTTCAGGACCTTGTGCTTACCCCGAATCCAAAAGCTTCATCTCGCTGGGGTCAGAGTCATCGAAGGTTGGTCTCACACGAACTGTTGTTTCGTGATGCTGAGGCTTACCATCTTCGACATGTTTGGCGTGTTCGAAATAATATCTGTGTTTTCAAAGCGTGGTTCGCAATCGAATCTCTGCTATGTATTGCTAGACGTGAACTTGCGGT
Source organism: Ixodes ricinus (assembly GCA_037355805.1). NCBI lineage: Eukaryota > Metazoa > Arthropoda > Arachnida > Ixodida > Ixodidae > Ixodes > Ixodes ricinus. The sequence goes on along the minus strand of JAZHYW010043621.1, from coordinate 4,984 downwards.
GTTTCATGAAGCGGTGGTGCCTTCTTAGTCGGATGTTTAAGCACCGGCCAGTCTTCCGATATAACAGTGCCCACAAGTAATGTGGTACGTGCTAATTACGCACGACACGAACCACAACCCCACGCTTAACCTTACATGTTATATTCTGAACTTGCTTTCCCTCCTGCGTGCGAGTACAGCGGAGCATAATCTGCTTAATTTGTTTTTGGCTGAGAAAACAACGTTCACCTCGTATTTGGACGCGACCTTTTTAGTTCATGTGAAATGCGGTGAAGATAAGGAATGACTGAAACTTTATTCTTTTCTTTTTTAACTGGTTCTTCCAGCATGAAATTAGAACTAATTCTTTACGATTTTTATTAAGCTATCGCATGCTGATGAAATAATCCAGTCTGGGTATCCTGAATCCATAATCCTTTGAATCTGGGAAGTGAAGCTAACGCCCATTGCTAAAGCACCAGTCAGCACATCTCGAAACTCGTAAAAAGAGGAATAGTGTATACCTGTTTGAAGTCCGCTTTAACAAAGTCTTGTGTTCACACAATGGGCGTTAGCTTCACTTCCCAGATTCAAAGGATTAAGGATTCAGGATACCCAGACTCGATTATTTCATCAGCATGCGATAGTTTAATAAAAATCGTAAAGAATGGTTCTAATTCATGCTGGAAGAACCAGTTAAAAAGAGAAAGAATAAAGTTTCAGTCATTCCTTATCTTCACCGCATTTCACACGGACCTAAAAAGGTTGCGTCCAGAGACGAGGTGAACGTTGTTTTTTCAGCCAAAAACAAATTAAGCAGATTATGCTCCGCTGTACGCGCACGCAGGGAGGGGAAGCAAGATCAGAATATAACACATGTAAGTGTTAAGCATAGGGCACAGCTCGTGACGTCGCGTAAAAGGCGCGGTTTACCGCATTCTCTCTTGTGGGCACTATCGTTGGCAGACTGGCCGGTGCTTAAACATCCGACTGGAGAGAGCACCACAGCTCCTTGAAAGGCAGCAGCAAGTTCACATCTAGCGATACATAGCAGAGATTGCGGTTGCGAACCACGCTCGGTAACACCAGTATATTATTTCAACACCACGACCAAACATGTCGAGAGATGGTAGAAGCCTACAGCATCACGAAGTAGCAACAGTTCGTGAGCCAACCTGCGGACTCTGACTCCCCGCGAGATGAAGTTTTTGATTCAGGGTAACACAAGGTCCTGAGGAAAGAAAGAAGAAAACCAGTCTACAATCGGATGGACAAAAAGAAAGGGAGATATTCCACGAGGCGCCAAGCAGGCGCGAACATTTGACTTCCATGTTTTTCATTTCATTCTCGTTCTTCCTTATGTTGTAATAACAAACCAGTTGTTAGTCAGCGCTGTGTCTTGTGTTCTCTTCGTCTCCTTGTGTCCTCGTCCCAGTCGCGCTGTTTTTCAACATGAAACTTTTAGATCGAGGGGAGGCCGATGTATGGCACGTGCTGACAGCTGCCGTCGAGTCGGAGTGTAGGAGTATTTCTGTGGGCGTGAGCTCTCCAGTGGTGGTATCACGGAGCGCCGTTTCCACGCCCAGGAGAAGCGCCCGTAGCTCTGCCTCATGAGAGCCGGGCTCCTGGCTGGAGCCGAATACTGGATGTTGACTCTAAGGCCAGGCACCAGGCAGCGGCCGCAGTGGAGCCGGATTCTCAGCCGCATCACAGTAGTATCTACGGACTTGAGGTCCGTCGGCGTTAGCAGCGCGTTCGTGTGCCGCAGCTTGGAATCTAAGGCGGGCAAAATAGAAAACTTTGGCTTGATCTGGTGGATTCTCAAACATTAGGGAACCATAGGCACGGCCGCGGATGGGTGGATTGACCGTACCCCCGTCTCCCAATGACGAAGTCAACAAAGCTCTTTTCAAGAAGTGACGGGAAGAAGCTCGTTTTTTTGCTGTTACTGCCCTTCAACGACGAGCATACAGAAATTTTTGTCGAAATTTGTATTAACCCCGGAAGATCCACATCCTAGTTGTGCGTCATAACTAGGAAGTACCTGATCTACGTATGAATGCAGTAGGTGCGTAAATCTGGAAAACCACCTCAAAATACAACGTGACGAAAATAAAAATTCCGCTCAGTTCGACTTTTTGGCGAGCGTATAGACAAAACATTTTTCGCTTCCTTTTTCTGCCTTTTTGATGTTCTTGGTGTAGGGTCTCAAACACGCGGCCCCCGGGCCACATACAGCCTGCAACTCGCTGGGAAGTGGCCTGCAGGCAACCGACTACGAGCCCCGTTCCCATGTCTCGAGCACGAAAAATGGCTTGGGCCATAAAGATCTCACGTTACCGATTTATATCCACTCGAAACGTGGATCTGCTCTCATAACGTATTCACATACTTTATACTGTTCTCTCTTTATTTGCCAGGTGTGTCGTTTTAGTTGTTGCGTCCCAGTTTTTTGTCATGTTAACAGTGGCGTACCAACTTCTTTCTGAGTGTGGGGGGAGGGGGGGGCAAATCACCCTCCCCCCGTGTCTAACACTTCACTAACGTCGTGCGTTGTCAGTGGTCCCCTGGAGTTCTAGACTTAGGCTGGAACGTAGTAAAACAAATTATGGAAAAAAACGCATGTTAGTAGGAATGACCGTTCCCAATGACAAAATCAAGCTTGTTTTGTTTGTTTTTGTTCTGTTTTAGACGATGATTGAGTTTGAACAACGCAACTCTCAGTACCCGCGTTCGTGGACACACGTTTCATCGACACTGCGTTTCCTAAACACATGGTCATGCAACGTTTCGTCAAGAGCTTTTTTTCTTACTAAAATTATACTTGGATGTTGCTGAAGGCTGCGCGTGAGTAACTGAAGCGTGTTTACATATGTCTCGGCTTCCCTTCCTTTATCCCCTCGTAAACCAGGCGAGACGAAAAAAGTTTGTTTGAAAAGTCGCAAGGTGTGTTGATGCGGAGCGGAGCCTTTGGATGAAACGAACTCTCGACAAAACGTCGTTCGACGAACTGAATGTCACCAAGAGATCAACGCTCCTAAAAGCTGGGTAAAGGAGTACCGGAAGCTGGAAAGACGAGCTTCCGTTTCATCAACCTTCCTTTTCTCTTTGGTCCCGACGATGATACCACGCCGAGCCACTATTCTGTATTAAACAATTCAACAGTGTGAGTTGGGTGTACGATTCGAGTGCGAAGAGGCTCTAAAATACGATCGTCAGTTCTCATCGTGTGGCGACTCCGATCGAGGCTTTGATGAGGCGGTAGCAACAAAACCGTACTTCGCCAAGCTGGATTTGCCTAGAGTGAAATGAAGACTGAAAACGAAATAGAGATGTTACAGGTAAAGGTTCATCGTGTGTTTCTTGTGCCACCCGATTGAGCACACTACTATTTACTAAAGTATAATGAAGCCCTGTACGCAGTAACCACAAGAAAGTGTGTTACCAGAGATGCTCTAAAGTATCGGCTAACATCGCTGTTAATGGCTCACAACGCATCCTCTGGGGACGTTCACTGCGGGACACTGCTAGCACGACGGAAGTTCTAAGGAAACGCCCCCGGAGAGATGCTTTTCCGCAATAAGAGACCTGCTGCGGGAAGCGCCGCTTTAGAAGCAGCAGTGATGAATACACGGAACAAAAGAAAATTGCTACGCATAAAAAAAAAGAAATACTGCTTTAAGGGCTATCCCCAGAGTTACCCCTAAATTCCTATTTGACGTGATTGGACGCCCCCCCCGCTTTCATTTTTTTTATTAACCTGGCAATGAAACGCACATTTCAAGAGGTCTGCAAGTAGTTACATTTCAACTTGAAACGAGTAGGGCTGAATACTGACCCAAAGGTCGAAAGTCAAATCACAGATAAAATAAAAAGCTTTGATTTGTTATGCACAAAGACCAATATCACCAGGCGTTCGGCGCATGCAAGATGCCGCCGCAACTCTAGTTCACATGAGCTAGGCAGCAGTGCACGCGACGATAGGATATGCTCGGCGTCAACTGTTTTGTACCACGTTGTCAAGGCTAGCATAGCTTTCACGGCGCAGCAGTTCCGCCCTGCTCCGAAAGCACCTGTCTTCGTCTTGCACATCATTCACACGTGCTCGGAAAAGTAGCTCTGTCAGCGTTGGAGCACTGCAGAGGCTGAGCTAGCCTTGACAAAAGTAACACAAAAGAGCTGACGCCGAGTACAGACCATACAAAAAAACTGGCTTCTGGTTGGTGTTATTTTTAGCAGCTCGTGCGTATGGCGCGCGTTTCGCTCACTTTCCGAAGCTATGACCATGCTCGTGCTGGGCTGTGATGCTCTTACGCTGGACTATGATTTTGTAAACGTTAGAGGAGTGTATAGTTCTCTCGGTGCATTGCGACAGCGGTTGGCGTAGCCACACTGGTTGATGAGATTGATCTATTGGGTAGTGACAGATTGGGGTAGGGCATAAAATATAAACGAAAGCAAAATGTTGACCGGACCAGCTGGTATGATACATGGTTAAAGTCAGCGAACAACGTGAGGAAACTGCAGCAGAATACAAGAGACAGGATGCAGGACATGATACAGGACAGGATACAGTGCAGAATACAGGATGCGTGAGCCATCCTTTTGTTACTTCATCTGAAGGAAGCTTTGTTTTTAAACACTTCGATGCGCTAAAACCATTGCCACGCGCCTAGAGTTCTCGCGCCATAAGCACGTGCCTGTTGGTTTTTGTGAATCATCTTCTCTCTTCTTCTCTTCGAATGAAATATTTGAGTTGGGATCGAGTGTCATCTTGCCTCCTGCATTCGTCTGTGGTTTCCTACGATGTTCGCTGACGTTATCCATGTAGTGTGCTTACTAAGTAGTCCTGCTCCCCACCCTTCTAGAGCTATAGGATCTTACGCAAACAAATCTTGTGATGATTTTTAATAAATTTACCCAGGCATGCAGTAAGTCACACTATTGTGTTTTAATTGCGACGAGATAAAGATAAGAGAACTACACACCCTCCTAACGTTTACAA
>JAZHYW010043616.1:0-22635 GCA_037355805.1 Ixodes ricinus | reverse complement strand
TATTATATTGCTTGTTTGAACAGATGTCTTTTGTAGGTTTCGTTGTCACCAGCCGTTAAGTCGTAAATTTACATGCCACTGACGAGGCTGAACACAGAGTGAGTTTTTGTACAGACATCTTTCCCGGCGTCAGATATTTCAGACCCCAGACGCTGTGCAGTTTTAGAACAGCGTGATCAAAATATTTGCGCACGCGCAAAAAAAGTTATTTTTGTGCATGTGCTGAGCCCATGACTGCGCTTTAAGGATGGAGAGGACAGCTGCTTTACGCACACAAAGATTTTGCGGCCGCCATTCTCACTCGTGACGAATTTCGTGACTTAATGGAGCACGGTCTAAATCTTTTTTTGTTTGAAATAAATTAGCTGAATCGAGGTTATCTTAAGAAAATCATTAGATCCGCTAGAAGGGACTGTCGTTACGAGACAGAACACGGTATTTCAAAATTTATAGATAAACTGATCGAGCTAATGTCGCAAAAACTATTAAAAACGTCAAACACATGTAGGTGTTGAATTATGAACAAAAATCCACTGATGTTGGCGTACCATTGTTTCTAGCATCAGATAAAATGCAAGTTAACGTATGTTGTCTATTCTCTCCACGAGTTCCCTCACATAATCAGCAGAAACTGTTTTCGATCTATTATGAATACAAAAGACGATTCTTTCAAAACAACACTGCATAGTCTCTTTACGCTGAATATTCTTAATTGTCACGAGCTATCCGCTCCTTATTGCGCGATTATAAATATACGCGCTTCTTATTGCGAACGTTCCACCACTACTAGTAAACAAACCTGAGTTGTCATAAGTAATTGACCTTTGAACTCTCGTGCTGTCTTACCTATGGCGGTACACCAGGGTTGGTCAACTTCGCTTTAACATGGAATGGATTGGCCTCCAATACTGGACCCAATGTTGAGTTCAACCCACTCCAAGGTTGGGCCGATGAAAATACCGATAGTTTGCCAGGGTTGCTCACTGTCATTCCAATACTGGCATTCCAATTTAACTCGCTACCAATATCTGTAACCAATGTGCAGCCATGATTTCCAATATTGGTTCCTAATAGGGATGTCGCGAACCACCCTAGGTTCGATTTCGAAAGGTTTCGATATTTTCGAAGCGAACGGAGGTTCGCATTCGAAAAATTTCGATATTTTCGTACCGACCGAGGTTCGACTTCGAAAAATTCGCAACTTTCGATCACAGTAGAGTTTCGATTTCGAAAAGTTCGAAGCTTTCACGGTTTCTAAAATTTCGGGTTCGAACATTTCGAATATTCTTTTACTTGAGGTTCGATAAATTCGAAGATTTCGAATTTTCCTAACTTAAAAATTCGAGATATTCGAAAAATTTGAATTTCTTGGGATCTGAAGTTCGAAAAATTCGAAGATTTCGAAATTCTTTTGATATAAAATTCGAAAAATTCGAACGCTTCGAATTTTTATAGACACAAAGTTCGAACAATTCGAAGATATCGAATTTCTTTCTACATAAAGTTCGAAAAGTTCGAAAGTTTCGATTCTCCTTTAAAACTAATTTAAAAAAAAACTTCGAAGATTTCGAATTTTTTCAAGTCCAAGATTTCAACGTTCGAAGTCCGGTTTTAATGTTCCTCCACAGTTTCAGTTTGAAATAACGTTTTCACGACTCACTGGTTTTCACGAAATCAGGGTTAGAAAAGTTAGGGTGTGATATTTAGACTCCGCGAAGTTGGTCAGGCAATTAAATGAGACGACGAGTGTCCCGGATGTGCTGGAATATTTGCCAGTGCAGAGTGGCGTGTGACCATAGATCAGTAATTTTGAGCACCAGCCCAGGGGGGGGGGTCTTTAACGTGCATTACGCAGTAGTGATCACACGAACGCACTGTTTTACGATACTCACCCAGTTCGAAACGGCCAGGGGCGGGCAGGAGGTTGAGGCTCAGAAAAATTTTGAAGCGACCTGGCAAACTACCTCCCCACCCCTTGCACGCCTGTAGTAATCCGATCGAACGCCGCCCGAGTGACGCTGGTATATAGTAATTTAAGTTTGTAATTGTCCTGGAGGTTTATTTTCCGGGACGGAGGAAACGCCCCACAAAAAGTACAGAAGACGACACAACTGGAGGTCGAGGAGCGTTCTACCATACAAGTGGCGTCGGAAGAGGAAAAACGGGGGAGGGGGGAGCTCTAGCCCCCTTCGCCTCCTTCCAGATATTTCGGACTGTTAAAGAAAACAATACGGGGAAAGAGGGCGTGGTCGAGCTTATTTTAATCTGAAATTATTTATGTGTATGTATAACTACTGTCGCTCTTCACTGCATAAAAGATCGCGTAGACGCCGTAGGTGGTCATTGTCGGAAACTCGTCGTCAGAAGGCACTACTTGTCAAATGCTTAGAGGTGCCGAAGTTCAAAGCTATGTCTTTTCGACCTCAATGACTGTGCCATTGGTAAAAGAAAGATAAACATAACAATAAATGCGGGGATAAAAAGCTGGAGAAAAAAAAATAAAGAAACTATAAAGATCCCACCGGAAGTGTTGTATTCTTGCATATTCAGAAGCTCAGAACTTCGAAACAAGTTTCTCCTACTCAAATGTGTACAGGCTAAAAGAAACACTGCCCAAAAACGTAAAGCCAAAAAAAAAAATAATAATGACGTGTTGAATTTGATTAATATTAGAAATCTTCCCCCTGACTTAATTTATTCCTCAACGTGAAAAAACAATAAATACATTATTTTTTATTCTGCAGATGGCAATTATATGTACTGTCTGTGGTGTTAATTTAAATGCGATACCTCAAGCAACTTAGACGAAAAACAAAATACCAAGTTTAGAGCATACTTGCCCGTAGATAAATGTTTGGACATTTCTTCGAAACTCATCTTGAGTAACAATAATCACATCTTAAGACGACACTTACCTAAGCTATACATAGATCATTCTTAAAAGGTTTAACATCTCAACCGTAAATAGCTTCGGCTTTAGCCCGCTTCAAATATCGCACAAACGACAATCGTCAAAAACCCGTCGTCCTCCGTCGCCCCTTCGGGAATTTATTTCTTTAAAACTGAGCGTGCCAGAATATTGTAATAAACGGCATTGTCTTTGGTAAGGAACGCAGCACCGCATGTAAAAATTCGAGAGAAAAAAAAATTACGAATGTACCTCACTACTTGAATTCAAATGAAACCGTCCGCCGGTCTTTCGAAGTTCGACGAACGTCGAACTTTTACCCTAAAAATTCGAAGTTCGTCGAACTTTTGATTTTTCAGGATTCGATAGTTCGAAACTTTTCGAATTATCTCGATAAATAAGTTCGAAAGTTCGAAAATTCTCGAATTCCTTGGCGTAGGAAGTTCGAAAGTTCGAAAAGCTTCGAACTTTTTAGTGCAAGAAATTCGAAAGTTCGAAAATTATCGAATTTTTGGTCTATCAAGTTCGAAAGTTCGACAAGCATCGAATTTTGCAGCGTAATAAGTTCGAAAGTTCGAAAGGAATCGAATTTTTTAGCGTAATAAGTTCGACGGTTCGAAAAGCGTCGAACTTCTTAGTTTAACAAGTTCGAAAATTCGACTTCCGTCGAATTTTACGATATAGAAAGTTCGAAAATTCGATATCTTTCGAACCTTTCGAACCGCTTGATTCGATCATCGAAACTTCGGTTCGAAAAAGTTCGCGGCATCCCTATTCAAAACCACAAAATCAAGCATTTGTATTAATACTTTGTGCGCGTGGGAAGCGCAGTAGTGCGCTAAAGGTACCTCTCGTGCAGTAGGTACAAGGCTGGGGCAGTGATGAGAGGCGCAAAAATCGAGCGGGCGCCTTATCTCACGGGTAGCCATGCTCCTGCTGCTCCAGTGGTAACTTCAGCGCACTACTGCACTGCTCACGCGGTCAAATTCTTTCTAAAAATGACTGATTTAGTGGTTTCCTAGGACGCTCAGCAAGTTTCTAATTAGAAGCGTATGTGTATTTTTACAAGTTAAAAAAAAGTTAAAATAACAATTTGTGCTCAATTAGCCGACTGATGGTTACGATCAGCCTCTTAAATTTTGTTTCCCCGGCCATATAACGCACTACATAAACGACGTAACTGTGGCTTTCACGCCTTTTTTTGTAACAAACCTGTAAGGCAGTAAAACACCTGTATTTAACAGCTGGGCGCATAACAGCTGAGCGCATCGTACAGTCGACTAATGAAATCAGTTACCCAGAAAGCTCGTTTCAGTGCTCTGTATTGACTTAGTATTTTACACTTTATTAGACTAACGTTATCGACACGGAAGTTTTCCTGACGTTAGGTGATAGCTAGAGGGTACCGTGTTTTCAGATTTTTGTTTTATTCTGCCGTTTTATTTAGGCGCTTTGAATTTGATGTTTTTCGGTGCCGATTTATGGCGTTAAAGAAAAGAATCGGCGCATATCAGAGCTTATGTTGAAGGGAACACGACATGATAAGGATATTTCTCACCTTCGATAAGGGTACGTGGTGTGCCCCGAATACCTGGAAAAAGTTCTGGCAGCGATAAAATAAGGAAAGGGGATAAGAGCTGTGGTTCTGAAGAAAGAAACAAATGGCCTCGTCACAGTTCTGTGGAGCCCCGATAATAGATAGAACAGAATAAATCTCCAGATAAATATCTCTCCAAAAGCGTAATTAATATTCGAACTCTCTCTGTTCTTCCCGTAAATATTGGTTTTCTTCTTTTTTAATCAAAGAACTTCAATTGAGGCTTGCGGTTTATCGGTATTTACCGGAAACATACAACCCTAGGGAAAACATATTGTTCTGCTTTCCCCGGAAGCAGAAGCGGAATAAATGAGTTAATAATAAAACAAAACGGTTCAAAGTTCTTACGCTAAAGCGTCATCAATTGCTCGTATGATGGCATTTTTACAAACAGTTGGTCCTGAACGAAATCGAACGGGTCGACAAAAAACAACTTTTCATAGGCTGGCAGTGTTGGTTTCCGTATTCTTTTTATTGTTTAATGGACACAATAAAACAACAATTTACAAGAGAATGGCGGTCTGAAACGTTTTTATTCTACCAGTAACGAGTCAATGCTGAAAGGTAAATGCAGCTCATGAGTATTGAGGAAGGGCGCTGTACTTCGGCGTTAGACCAGTAATAATCTGAAAAAAAAAAAGAAGAAACATTCAACACTAAATTGAGAAGATATTATTAACACAAAATCTAGACGTTTGAAGGCAATGCGTCCCCAATGGTGCCCCATGCGTGCAAGCACGTGCAGCTTGCGAGCGAAAATAGCTTTGGCATGCCTGCAATTGGACGTGCTTGCTCACACGAGGAGGAACATGGCGGCCGCCAAATGCCCTGCTTGCAATTGTCTAAAAAAAAAAGACTTTATCAAATCTCTAATGATAAATTAGATCGCGGCTCTTGAGGAGGAGGGGGATGGTATGCCCGTCCTCCTCCTCCGTACGCTCCCGTCCTCCTCTCCTCCTCCTACCGCTATCCTCTGCTGCTCCTCCTCCCTCCTTATCCTCACCTCCTCCTCTCCTCCACCTCTCCTCCTCTTCATATCTTCCTCCTTTCCTCCTCCTGTTTTCCTCGTCCTTCCCTACCCTCCCCCTCCTTCTTCTTCTCCGTACCCTCCTCTCCTCCCCTGCGTACCCTCCCATCCTCCTCCTCTGTACCCTCCCGTCCTTCCTCCTCCTCAATACCCCGCTCCTCCCAGTTTCCTAGCTAAATTTAGCTCGAAAATTGACGCCACGTGCACTCAACACCAATTCATTTTTCCCGCTAAATTTAGTGGGGAAAGTGACGTCACGTGACCTCAACACCAATTCAGTTTCCCGTTAAATTTAGCGGGGCGGTTACATCAACAGCGACGGCGCCCCGCTATATTTAGCGGAGAAAATGACATCCCATGACTTCGTGTCACGTCACTCATGAACAAATTCAGTTTCTCCGCTAGATTTAGCGAGAAAATTGACGTCACATGACCTTAACACCAATTCAATTTCCCGATAAATTTAGCGACGCGGTTACGCCGACGGCGACGCCGCAAAACGCGAAAACAGGCGCCTAAGAGCTGTACTCTAAACATGTCTTCGACAGAAGAAGCACGCGAAACCAGGCCCGCGACATGCTACTACAACTAGCCGTTTGTCCAAGAGCCATCTGGTGGCGCCGCTTAAAACCAAGTCGAGAAGAGGACTTTATCTGCCATCTGGAGTAGCGCGCGCGGTGTCCAGGCCTATGTATTCGCGACTCCAGCAAAACGAACGACACCTAGCGGGAAAACACTGAACTGGCCGGACCAGGTCCTTTCGCGATTTCTGCTCGTCTCTTCTGGCTTCCGTGTTTGCATGTTGTCGGTGGATTGCGCGACAGAACAGTTCTACCGGTGTCTGTGTCGTAACCGTAGTATCGCCTTGTGACCCAGGTTGCTCTGCACGCGACCTATGGAACCGCGTGAGCCAGACATTCTGCGTTTCTCAACGTTCATCAGCACAGTGGAAGGACAGTGGGCAGTCCTTTCCTCGTTTCCTCGAAGAAAGTCAAGCCTCTGGAAGCTCGCTTACCCCAACACATCGCCGGAGGTTCGAAACGTGGAGAATAAAAAGCGGGGCGAACCATTTGGAGTCCAATTCCCGCTCGCTGATGCCCCAGCGTTGTGCGTTGAGCTGGCACATGGCACGGCACGACCTGGATTCGACCGCCATATTTGCCCGATAGTGGCGTCCCCTATAGGTCGCTGGAGTCGCGAATATCTTACACCGCGGTTTCGGTTTCAACTTCGATCAAATAAGCGTGAACTCAACCGTGCTCGCTCTCACCCTCGAAAGCGCGTTTCCAGACTTCCGATCGAGCTTTCTGGTCGAAAGCCGGGTCGATTCTCAGGATGTCGAATGGTTCAAAGGACTCAAAGTCTGGCCTACGAAAGAAGGTATACAAACAAATACAAACAAATGAGACATAACAGAATATTTTGCAGTTGATAAAATACTTGTTTGCAAACACACGAGATCGGGCCACTTGGGATAAGCCAACTTCTAGACAAGTCTGACTTATATATTCCGTCAAATGCATGAAAACGTATGGTAGTACTTAATGGAAAATTCCCTGTGCATCAAAACTCCTGTCTTTTTTTGTCCTTTTTTGAAGCCACATTATTTTACGGATACTCTTCTTTTTAGTTGAGTCAGAGAAACGGAGTGCAAAAATGCTACAAAGCACAATGACCACGGCGAATATGTTAAAAAATTACAATTTAGGGTCCACGATTCACACTGGCTCGCCGTGTAATCAATGCATATTGATTATGGCTTTCGAGCAAGTGTTCCAAAATGCCTTACCTGAATGAAAATCTAAGTGATAAAAACAAAATTTCTTTATGAACCGACGTCCACCTAAGCAATATCGTCAAAACAAGAACTGACGTTGTAAACGCTTGTGGGATTTATATCAGTGAAAATATAGTTGTCAGCTAGAAATTGCATATTGTTTTCTGTCTTGTTTACAGAGCTTTTCACTGAGAGAAATATGCTACAGGCGCCTACAATGTGATTTCTCTTTTTTTGGTTCAGGTAACGGCATGTTCTCCAATTTTCGTGTTCTATCCCAACCGCTAGCGTCACAGTATCACGGAGTTAGAGCGTTCTGCAAGGTATTGTTTATTTAACCGCGTGTATAAACACGGTTCTCTCCCCTCGGGAACTCCTGCATTGCTTAAAACCCCACTTGCCGTTCGATATCGCAGGTCGGCTCCATCGGCGGGTTGAGCACCAGGACTTGGCGGCTGGCGCCCCGACCGTGGCGGGCGTACGCATTGAGGCTGGACACACTCCTGGGGAAGTACTCGGCAGGGAAGCGAATGGTGGCCGTCCAGTCGCCACGGTAACGGTCCATGTTGGAGGCGTACGAAAGCATCAAGTCATTCTAAAAAAGAAAATCAGAGAAAAAACTTTTTGTTTTTATTTTTATGCGACAAAGGCATTTTTAACACAGAATGTAGTGCAGCGTCCAGCTAGATGCAATAATAGAGCCGCCGTTTCTGGCGCCGCAGCAACTCTGCCCGAATGAAAAATCCATCAATGTAACCCTGTTTGGCAGTCAATGTTTTCTAATGGACCGCTGACCGTGTCTGACTGTACGTCAAGCATGTCTGATTGGCCACCAAGTTACGCTGACCGACAGTCAAACTCCAGTCAGAGTCCGCTTGTCGGCTTTCTGCTGGTTTCCTGGTGGCAGTCGGCCGCCGCGAAATGCCGTCAAGATTTCTTGGTGGCGATTCTGATTGTACATCGATTGTCTCTGACTGTACGTCAAAAAGCTTTGACGTGCAGACAGACGTACGATCAAAGGACGTAAAGTTCGTTCGGATACCACTATTTCGTCAAATCTATGAAAATGAAAAATAATCTATGCACGAGAAAACGATTTCGGGACGTGAGCCCATAAAACCGCTGATGTTAGAGATATGACACGCAACCGACCGACAACCCTGATCCGAAGCCCGCTGAAACGCCGAACACGCCACTTTCGCTTCGCCCATAGAGGCTTCGCCGAGCTTCCATGAACGATCGCTCTCGACTCGTTTTGTTTGCCCGCTTGCTCCAACCTGTCGATCCTGCCCGGGCTCTACAATGTCTTATGTTTTAGTAGAATTTCTACTCGACAAGACCCAGCCTGTCGTGAGTTCCGACGATATAAGGGACTTTAGCGGTGTAGTTGAAGACGACAAGGTGTACCAGGTCTACTGGGCCGGAGACGCGAGAAAGAAAATGATCGTTCTACGACGCGAAAGTACCCTACATGGCAGGTGAGTAGAACTGAAGTACGGTGATTGATGTACGAGTGCTTTGCATAACATGCTGAAGGCTTGACTGCATATGCAGCCGAAGCATTCTTTAGAGCGATGCGCTCCTTGTCGGAATCTCGCGCTGCAATACTAAAATAATAAAGGGCCGCCCACACTAGCGAGAAAACGCGCGTGGCACGCCGATCGCGGCGAATGTCACGTGACAGCACAGGAGGCCTCGCGCACTCTTGAAGCATTCGAGCGAACGCATGATTTCACGCGCTCAACCGATTTTGCGGAACGCGTTTTCAACGCGATCGGCGCGCCGCGCGCCTTTTTACGCTAGTGTGGGCTAGAGTCACTAAATAAAGCTACGCTTTCAGAGTACCGCATTCCTTTTCTTTGGCACTGTGCCGACAATACAGTCGCTCTATTCAACAATATTCTGGTTCGCTGCGGCATCATTGGACAGCGGCAGTCACGTGCGTCGCTATCATCATCGTCCCGTTTTTCAACAGCACCATCTTGGGTCCAGGGATCCGCTGCCTGCTGCTCTTTTACTTTTACGGCGCGCGCACGCTAAAGTGTGTTGCTCAGCACGCACTTTTTCCTTCTTATGTCGAGATACGAACAACACGACCTTGATTCGCTGCCTCAGCCTCGGCTACGGCAGCTGGCGCAGGCGACAGCTACAGCTCGGCTTGGCTCAGCTACAGGCACTCCTCCATCTGCACGTGGACCCAAGATGGCGGCGCCTGACGCGCTTCAGACGCGTAGTTTGGGAGTTTCGGTACTCTGAAAGCGTAGCTTTATTTAGTGACTCTAGTGTGGGCGGCCCTTAAGAGTAAAGCTATGCGCACTCCGGAGTGCATTTCGGATGAAATGGCTATACGCACTCCGCGGAGAGCTCTTGCCGCTTGGGCCACCCTTTTCGAACGGCGCGTGTATCACTGGGGAGCGTGTTAGCCAGCCCACCTCCGTTCACGCCGCTTCGCGGCGACAGTGTCGGCTGCTAATTACAAAGAGTAAAGATATACGCACTCTGGAGTGCACTTCGAACGGAAATGGCTATACGCACTCCGCTAAACTCGTATAAAACGAATGGTCAAATCCAGTTTTCTAGGCGATGGCATAAGACCTTCTCGGCTCGACTGGGACCAATTCTTCGCGACGTATACGAGGACATACTCCGCAGGGACCTCCTTCCGCCATCCATGCGACAAGCGGTCACTGTTCTCATACCGAAGAAGAATTCAGAGAAGACCCCAACTGTTGATCAGTTCAGACCCATTAGCCTGTTGACAAGCGACTACAAGATATTGGCCAAGATTCTAGCAAACCGGCTAGAAATGGGCTTGGAAGACGTAATTGGCAAGCATCAGACGTACGGCATTGCAGGAAGGACGATAGGAACGAACCTCCACGCAATGCGAATAGTGTGTGAGGCGGCGGAGGTGCTGGGGTGTCCATTGGCGGTGTTGCAGGTGGATCTGAGCAAGGCCTTTGACAGAGTGTGCCACGCGTTTTTGTTCGGACTTTTGGAGCAGTGCGGGATTGGTGAGCGACTTTTGCGCTTTGTACGGTTGTGCTATCGTGACGTTACTACCCGACTGCTCGTGAACGGGAACAGAACGGCCTCCATCCCTGTGTCGGGGTCAGTGCGACAGGGCTGCCCAATGTCGCCCATTCTATTTGCGCTGTATCTGGAACCTCTGTGCAAAGCGATAGCTAACGACGCGAACATTCAGGGGCTCTCCCTGTCGTCTAGCTCCATCAAGGTCCTGGCATACGCGGACGATGTGGCGGTGATTTGCTCCTCAAGAACTCAAGTGCGGGCGGCAGTGCGGCACATTTTGGACTTCTGTGATATATCCGGCGCGGAAATGAACTGCGCTAAGTCCGTGGGGGCTTGGCTTGGCCCTTGGGAATCCAAACCGGAGCTTTTTCTTGGTGTCACCTGGGGTCCCAGCATACCCAACTATCTGGGTATTAGCCTGACGACAAATCAACTGAATGCGGGGCGGGAGGGAGTGAATATGTCGCGTCTGAACTTCAAGGCGCTGGAGTGGCGGGGCAGATATTTGTCTTTATTCAACCGCGCTTTCGTCTGTAACTCTGTTTTTTTCCCAGCGGTTTGGTACACGGCAAGAGCGATACCTTGCTCGCCAAGTGAAATAGCCAAAGTGCATCGTTTTTTTGCTACATTCGTGTGGGATTCACGTTTCGAGCGCATGCGGCGAAACAACCTTTTTTTGTGTCAGGGAAAGGGGGTCTGGGACTTGTAAACGTGGAACTCAAGCTTAGGGTGCAATTATACCTGTTTTTTAGAGATGAACAAAGCCCGCTCATTACAGCCTCTTTTCGAGAGCTAGGCGGCAGCTTCCTTCGCGAGTGGCTCGCAGGGGCGAAAGAAACCTCTCGGGCACGCGTGCTGAGATATTATAAGGAGACAGCAGCAGCCATCAGGTATTTTGAGGCAAGATTCTCAGGGGAGTACTTGCAAAAGGTCAAGAGGAAAACACTGTACTGGGACACCCTGGACATGTTATATCCACCTCCAATTTACCGATCATGCGTGGGAGTCATAGCAGTTTCGACGGACGTGTTTCACCGGGTCCGCAGATATCCCGTGAAAATCGCGATGAAAAATTTCTTTGTGCGTTTTCATTTTGAGGTGCTGCCCGTAAAGACGTGGCTGGTGAAAAAGGGCTTTTTTGAGCCATGGTCAACGAACTGTGCTCTCTGTCCGTTCCCCGAAACTTTGGAGCATGTTTTCCTATACTGCACGAACGCCGAGTTGTTTTGGGCTGAGTTGAGAGCGGAACTTTGCATTGATTTATATGTGGGTTGGGAACAGGCGAAGTTCCTAAAGTTCGAGACGTGTCCTTCGGTCAGGGCGTGGGAGATCATTACTCTGTTGGGACTATGGGCTCTTTGGAGGTCAAGGACGGACCACCTGCACGTGGTAGAGGGTGGCAAACCAGCCTGGCGTCATTTTGTGGAGGGTTTTGACTATGTGGCCTCGCTGACAAAGGAGGCAGCACAGCCGGGACTGGAATGCTGGGAAGAGCTGTCCACACGACTGCAAAGACGAACGCGGAAACAGCAAATGGCACCTGGTTAGGGCGGCCTGAAATGCGAAGGCGTTGAACAGGACACGGCCGGGTGTGCTAGTGTGCATTATAGGCCGATCTCTCGAACTTTAAGTGATGGTTTAGAGAATTTTGCAATATGGTATAGATATTCCTTCTGTGATGCTATTCTGTAAAATTTTGTAAATAAATGTTCTTGTTAAAAAAAAGAAAGCATAGGGGTTAAGGTGTCTCGCTTTGTACGCAAGTGGACGCGGGTTCGATCCGCGGTGGACCTGCGTATTTTTCTTATTTTTTTCTCGAACATTTTGTTTTGTCGAGGTTTGGCGATATTTATGAGTGCGCATAGCCATTTCGTCCGAAATGCACTCCGGAGTGCGTATAGCTTTACTCTTATATAAATGCTGCCCTTGTTGATGAAATTCCCTTGGCAGTGGCAGTCAGACGTCATCTGATGGACCATCAGGGCACGTTCCACCAGGGCTGCTGACTGGCAGTCAGTGTCCCAAGTTACGTATCTTGATGGAATTTTTCAATAGGGTGGCAACGGAGATGTAAGACTGACACTGCGCTGCGGTTTCCTGGTGAGCAACCGGATCCAAAAAGCACACCGAAATCAAAACAAAGAAGAAAACAAAAACATGAAAGAGGAAGAGAAGAGTACGCGTTCGGCGCGAACGCCGACGTTACTATAGAACAACTCAATTGGGAAACTGCCATAGAGCCTCCTTTGAAAAAGTGGCTTTGACCCGAACTCAAGAACCGAACTAATGGCGATCGCAACGCCGCCATTTCTCCCGCAACAGCCACTCCGGGAACAGGCACGTCTGCGCCTATTGGTTCAGGCCGAGTCGCGCAAGGGCCGGTGGCGCCATCTCGCAGTGCTATTTCGCAGTAGCAATATAACTGAACTTTCACGTTTTGACTAGTCGCTAAAGGGTGGGGCTGTTATCGTATTTTGTTTGGTCGCGGTGGACGCGAGTGGTCCGGTTTTCAAGAGTGAGTTTCCCAAGTGAGTGTTTTAGCAACGTTGGCGAACACTGAAGAGCCTGGAGAGATCGCTCGTTTAGTGTGTGCTAGGAGTAGAACGCGTCGCTGGTGTCTATGCTTGATCACGTAATGTGACCCGGGGAAAAAATTCCCATCTGCTGAGCAAGACGTGCGGCTGGCACTCGTATCCAATCAGGGGAGACGAGCGCTGCGTCAACGTTTGGCTGGCACTTGGCGTTTTCTGGATCCCTCGCGAGATAAAGAACCGTGCTTACCACGACGTTTTTTCTGGCTAATCTTTCCTGCTGGTCTATTATTGGATCACGGATTTCCTTCACTTCAATTAAGTGTGTTAGTCGGAAAGTGCTAAGATAAACCGTACGAGGTCCAACAATATTAAATAAACTCAAATGTTAAGAGCTTTCAAAATGACTCGCCATTTTGAAGATATATTTACACTATGTAATATGCTGACAGACGCATCATATTACACAGTTACGAGAGACTGTGGTTATATACAATTTAAGAGACGCAAGTATATCTTATTATCACTCCGCGGTCAGTGAGATTGCGTAATTAGCCTATAAGAACGATTCACGAAGTGCACAGCAAGAAGCGTTAAGAAGCCAGTGGCGCATCCTATTAAGTTGTCACGTACCACATATGCCCCGCAGCTTATGCGCTTAACAGGTAGACCATTTTTTTATTGTTTGGGAAATGAACATATACCACGGATAACAAAATTAAAAGGAGTTGTGTAATCAGGTTTCCTTCTGACGACGACCGCTCTTAACACAAGATGTGTTTTATCGGCCCAAATGCGTGAAAAACATCATATTACACCGACATGTTACGGATAGGCCGATATCGTACCCTATATGGTATTCTTATTTTCTGACGTGACATATTTGACGACCGTGGCTGGCAACGCTCCGCGGTTCTCACAATACCGAGCCAAGCGGCGCAGGTGCTCGAAAAGTAACTGCGGAAAGGGCAGAGTCGTTTTGAAAAGCTGCGCCCAGACGGAGTTTATGGAAAGTTTCCACAAGCTTGGTCATACTGACAATGACCGGGGATGGTCTAGACCTGACAAGCGTCGACTGTTCACCAAACGAGTGCTTCTGTACAAGTACCTTGATAGTGTGTACCCCATCCCCGACGGCTACATTCGGAAGTCAAGGCGTGACCCTTCGAAACTCGACCAGTACTATGCCCGTACCATTTGCACCTCCTCCTTCTTCTTCGCTCAGATTCTCGGACTGTGGAGCCTTCTACCAGACGATGCTTCCCAGGCGTCTAGCTTGGTCGGGTTCGAGCAAACTAGTGCGGCATCGCGAGTGAATGTGTATCTATTTTTGCAACTTCGCCTTACGCATACCTCGTTCATCCTCGTATTTAATAATTCCATTTCATAGTCATTCATCACTCATTAACGTAGGGCCGAGGAAGCAGCCAGCACTTGTACGCACCGGCTTCTGACTTTTGGTCACCTCAGGCTCTCGGCCCTATCGATGTTAATTCCAATAAACACTTTGACCTTGACTTTGATAACATACATTGTTCGGAAGAGATCACACTCTGTGTGTGGTTTGGAGTGAGGCTGAGATGAGCGGAACGGAATAAGGACATTCGCCTCAAAGATGGGGACAAAGAATATGACACCGATTGCTGCTTACAACTCGATTATTGAAAAAAAAAAACTATTTGTTGACATCATCGGGATCCGCCACAAGAAGGGCAATTCCTCATCTGATACGTGCACTCATGCAGTCAGTTCCTTTATGCAGACTTGAAAGGGTACTTATTACAAGTAATCACATTGCTTGTTATCACCTACGTTAAGGAGTAATTTTGTTATCATTTGAAAACATTTATTAAAAAGAAATCACAAGAGTAATTTGATTATCTTTGGAAGTACTAAAACAACTTGCAACTATTACTACTTTCCCCTCCCCTTTCTAATGGCTATTCGTACAAGTTTCCTCCCAAAGAATCCTCGAGCCAAGTTTGAGACAGGAGAATGATTTTTCAAAAATTGTTGGATTAAGGAGATATATATTTTATAATGCGCCAATTTTAATCCAATAATGGTTGTACAAAAGGCCTGTATTCAAACCGTCTTGTTTTTGAAAATCCTAAGTAGTCGGAAAAGTAACGCTTACATTTTTAAGTAAGAACGAATTGCTTTGTTTCTCAAGTAATCAGGTAATATAATTTATTTATTTTTTAACCAAGAGCAATTATAGTTTTAATGTATTACTGTTTAATAAAACCTGTACAAAGCTGCCTTATGTTATACGCTTCAAAGGTTCCCTCTCAGTTTTTATCGCGAGTTTTCCCGGTATATTCGTTTCTTGCAGATTAGGAGCACATGGGCGTCTGTCGCGGTGTATGGCGAGATTGCCCGAGGGTGAGTTCCTGATAGCCGAGGCAAGCCAAGGCAAGCTCGCGCGTCCTCGTAGATAAGCGTGCCTTGTCTCTCAGGGACGATCCCCCTCGGGCAATCTCGCCATACACCGTGATAATAGAGACCAATGTGCTCGTGATCCGCAAAAAACAGAAACACAAGCAAAAGCCTCAGGATAAAACTGAGAGGAAATTTTTCGAAACACATGCGGGTCCGCAAGTTCGTCTGCTGGCTTCAGCACAACGATTGCTCATTAACACATGAATACCTCAAGGCAGCTAGCACTGAGGTCTACCCACTATCCTTCCTATCAGAGCCTGTCAGAGCTCGGCAATCTGACGTCACCACATCCCCTACAAAAGCAGCAGACGAACATGCGCTCCGCGTAATCCTTTCAAATAATCCCCTTCTGGGCGCTGCCATCTTTGTCTACTGGGCTGTGGAGGGTGTTCTGAGCGAGCGCAGTAACCTTGTTGCGCGAAATATGAGACGCCGCGCAAGCGTCCACAGCCTAGTGACTCAGCATTTTTCACCTGGGTGATAAGCGCTGGAAAGGCGAATTCGGTATCTGCGCACGCGCAGTGCCCACACTTGTGTGGGCAAACGCGGGCTTGTTTGTAAACAGCGTGTCAGTCTATAGGTCGTTAAAGTTGGGAATAGCTAAAGCGACCTCTTTCTTTTTGACCCAGAAATGTTCCGTAACATGTATCAGTGATATGCTGCTCCTTATAGTTGGACAACATAAAATAGCTCTGCACTTTTTTTTCTTAGTTTGTTTTCATTTTTGAGTTGTTGCGTGTTAATAAACCATCCTAGTAAACAAGATTTGTGCGACTGTATAATTGTGTTTGCCACTAACGTCCATACAAATTACGCAATGTGGAAGTATTTTCAAAAGTAGTTGAATTACATTTCTAAGTATTTCTACTCTACTCAAGATACTTTACAGTGAACGTAATTTGAGTAGTATTTCAAATATTTTATAAAGCAGGTATTTCGTAACTTAACTTAAACACTTTTATCGAGTATTTTGTCCAACACTGGTCCAGACGCAGCCGATGCCACGAGCTAATGGGAGCGGAGCAATCAAGCAACATCAAAAGTGCAGGCCACTGGGCGTTTTATGTTTATTATTGGTTCAGCCATGAGATAACATGTACATGCAACATGAACACCATGACGATGCACTTTTCTCGCTGCCTGATTTGTACCATCAGCTCGTAGCGTCGCCTGCGTCTGGACTTAAGCTCAAACAAAGTATGGCGCAAACCATGCCCATAATCTCTGATTAGCGCTTGATACATGATGTGCTTTCGGGTCCTGGTCAGTATCATCAAGCTTGTATAAATGTTATTGTTGTATCACCGGTGTTAAGAATTTTATGCGTTTTGATTTATCTTTTTTGGGATTTCGGGATGACGCACTAAATAATCTTACCTTGTAAATTGTCCCCTTGATATCAGCTAAGAACACAGCGTAATGCCCATACCTGTAAAATGTTCCACAATAAACAACAAACACGAGAGGAGAACCAGCTTATCAACATTTATTTTCTCCTGAAAGCCTGATGGCTTGGTTATGTGATAACATCTGATATCAAAAAGGAATCTCGTTGCAAGTTCTGAAGGAAAAAACAAAAAAAACGGGTATCCCGCAACAAAAAAAAAAAGTACGATAATCCGTTTTAGTTTGCTGGTGAATACACAGGAACTTGAGACACACCTGTCATTTTCTTCAATTCTCACTTCACACAACCTTCCCCAGAAATACCTTTCGATGCCGCTCCTCAAAGTGCACAAATTCAATTAATTTCACTTACATTTCAAGCCTGTTCAGTGTTTTTTTGCGCTGAAAATCGCACTTGAATAGTCGAAGCGAGGACGGATTTATGGCAGCCGTTTGCATAAAACGCCAAGTACGTTTAGTTTAGTTTTTAGTTGTTTTTGTCTCCGCGAACCGCTACGTGACCTTAAAATCCATCTTGTGTCTATTTCAACCGCCGGGAGAGATGGCCGCATTCACCAGCATACCAGCCCAGAAGTGTAGAGGGACCGCGTCCCGACCAAGACTCACCACGTGTGGATTGTCGCAGACGATTCGACAATGGACCTTTTTCACATACCGACGGCACCAGGCGGTGGCTGCACGAACTAAAATCGAGGAAGGGACCTACCTGCGCTACCAGTCGATAATGGGAGCTACGCTACCAGTTTCTTCGTTCTCTGAGCAGCGGGGCGTGCCCAACGCGCCGTCCAAGTGGGGCATCCGTGGCGTCCACTTAAACGTCGTGTTATTCTTTCCGTCCGCTTTCTTTTTTGCGTAACACAATTATATGTATGCTGCAATTACGTTTTCTACTCGCTGATCCACAGCCTCCTTCCGAATTTCCTCGATTTTTCGTGCACACTTCCGCCGCTTGGCATCGGGCGCTCGCGCGTGCGCAGAACGCTTCTCGGAAAGGTCCATTGACTCCATAAGTGTGGAGACGTGATAGTGAGACAAAAAAATGAAAGACGTCTACAAATCTCTGTAAAGCGAAATTAGAGCTCAGCTCTTGAGGAGGAGAAGGGTATGCCTCCTCCTCCTCCATACCTTCTCCTCCTCCTCCTCCTCGCCTCCTCCTTCACCTCCATCCCCTCCTCTCCCCTCCTTCTCTAGTTAAGTTTCCCTGCTAGATTTAGCGGGGAACAAGACGTCACATTGACTTGGTGTCAAGTCACCTGTGAAGAAATTCAGTTTCTCCACAAGATTTAGCAGGAAAATCGATGTTACGTGACCTCAACACTAATTTAATTCCCCGCTGTTTCAAAAGCTCTGTTGATATGCCTCGAAAGTACGACCACAGCCTTTGGATCTGTTACAGCCAATCAGGAGGGACTAAAAGAATGTGCTTGGTCACGGCACCCTTCGTTAGTTTTGTATCACCGGCTAAACCAATCCTGGACAGGGAATTCGCCGAGATCCTGCGCTCTCTTCTGTGCCTGATTGGGCTAGACGATGATATGCGACCGACGAAGAGAACGAACGCCGAAGGGCGATACGCGCTTTCGGCACTGCGTGATTGAGTCCATCAGATAGTAGCGTCGGCTGGGGTTGGACTTGAAGTTGAGACGCAGTAGAGTTCGATAGAAACTGCAGAGTAGCACGAATGATGAACACGTCAGCTTGAATCATTCAATAAATACGTTGCTATAGCGCTTCCACTGACCGCGGGGGCTTAATAATTTCGAAGCAGTGGCGCCGTCAGCGTCACATGTGCGCCTTGCCTACGGCACTACCTCGAAGGAAGAAAAAGAGGTCCTGTATTTATAAGTAGTGGTAACTTGGGCGAGTTGGTGATGCATTAAAACCAAAAAAAGCGGAAAAAATTAGACGAGGGACGAGTGGGAGGAATGCACACGACAAGCGCTCACTTACAACTGAATTTTAGTATGGAAGAAACATGAAACCCTGGAACCTGTCGTGTATCGGTGACGCAGGGTGAAAGGCGGTTAAATCTCAAGTGGTCTTGTGCGGTTTATTTCAAGAAAGCTCCGATTAATAAACCGGGGCGGAGCTCGATTGAACATCCACTTGGTTCGAGGCAAAGTCTCTGAATCTCGTGTATGATTGATATTTTGTAGTAGTTCATAAAGGGTTTGGTGAGCTATTCAAATATATATATATATTGGGGTCCGTGTCCGAAGCCCATCTATATCGACCGATGTAATGGGCACAATCTTTCGCACGACTCGACGAAAATGCTACTAACTACGTACTTCAGACATAGTAATAAAAAAATCACGCTGAAAGTAGAATTGGCAAATGAATTGCTCAATCAGTTTAAGTTATGGGTCCGTACTTCGTCAGGTCTCTAAAGGAAGTCGCGATAACTAAAATATGTTGCTCACGGTCCGATGTCAATGCGCAGATAGTATCCTTCGGATCCGAGGAAATAAATCTGGAAGGCTGAAAAACATAAAATTACGCAGCCAATATATGATCAAATATTGTTGCGTGAGAACCAAACATCTTGAGTTGCGTGTTTGAACAACGCGAGTTCATTCCACACCACCTAGAAAACGAGGCCTGCGCATGACATCACCCTATGTGAATCTCCGACCCGCCCCAAGCGGCAAACATACCGAAGCTCGGCGAGAGTCGCCGAAAGCGGCTGACGCGCGTAACGCTTGGCGTCGCCGCGTGCTACAGCGTCGCGCTCGTTGTGAGACGCAGCGAGTTGCGTTGGCGGCGACGCTGACGCAAGCTGGGCGTCGCACGCCCCTTGTCTTCCTAGGGTGATATAGCGGAGCGCAAGTTCGTCTGCTTCTTTTGCAGGGGTTGTGGCGACGTCAGAAGACGCCGAGCTCTGATTGGCTCTGATTGAAGGATAGCGGGCATAGACCCCAGGGCAGCTTGCTCTGAGGTTCGCCCACTCTCCTTCAATCAGGGCCATTCAGATCTCGGCGTTATGACGTCAGCCCAACCCCTACAAATGAAACAGACGAACTTGCGCTCCGGATTGGTTCATTCCACACTCCTAGCTGGGCCGGTTTGCTGGTGAATGCGGGTATCTCTCCCGGTGGCTAAAACAGCCGCAAGAGGTAGGTCGAGGTCACGTGATCGGCTTCGTGGTAAGAATTTAGGTTCGGTTATGGCGGCGCCCATGCACCTGCTGCAAAAAGGCGTCGATACTTTGATGACTTTGTTTCTCCATAACTTGGCAAAGAGGAAATGCTACGGCCTACTCAAGCCAATCAGAGCGAAGGAGCGAAGTATACGTGGCGTCTCTCCACAGAAGGAGTCAATTTTGCTCAGAAGACGTTAGCCTTTACTATTATTTTGTTTATTTCTCGCTTAACATAAGCTTCCCAGAACAAGATTAACAACTTCACATGCCGATTTTAAAGTACGCGGATGCGATTCATTTCACCACATTTCAAATCTGCTCACCCTTTTCTGGGCGCAAAAACGGACTCGAATAATCGAAACGAAGACGGATTTACGGCAGTCATTTGCCGTAAAAAAATGGCGAGACACAGACATAAGTAAATGCCAAGACACAGACTTAAGTCTGTGTCTCGATGTCTTCAGCCTCGACAATGACCACTGACGCTCCAGGATTAGAGCGCGTTTGTTGGTTGTTGGCCAACAACCAATAAACGGAACACACACCGGGTTGTACATGTGGAGTACTGTCTGGTGCCTGCCCTCCTCAAGGCTGTGCCTGGATCAGCTGATCCTGATGGCGTCTTCATATCATGCCGGGAGACACCTGAACTTGGAAGGATACCGGTCCTGTTCGAGGAACGAAAGTGCCACGCGTCCAATTTTACGATCCGCAATAGTCCCTCGGGTAGACGTCATCACCCTCTGACAGACTGCATTCATGTTCGGGCCTTGCCCTTTGTTGTTCGAACTGAGACCTCGCCACTGTTTCAGAAAGGGTGGGCTTCAGGAGCAGGGTGTCGAACCGGAACCGAACCGAACCGAAAACCGGAACAGAACCGTTATTTTCCTCCGAACCGGAACTGAACCGAACCGAAATCTTCGCCGCCATCTTGGAACTGAACCGGAACCGAACCGAAAAAAATATAACGGTAACCGGTTCAAAACGGTTCAAGGTACTTTATTTTTTATTTTTTGTTAGTATCACAAAATGAAAATATGGGAATAAAAAATTGGCGGCTGTATTTCTATCTATTGACCAAATCGTCATATACAGAATTGCAACGTATGGTAAATTGTGGGTTTTCGTGGCGCTTTTGTATTGGCACTATGATTAACCATGTGTCACGTTGTCACTTGACGTCATGGTGTCAATACATGTCAAGTAATGTCACGTGACCTCGTGACGTCATGTGACTCACTGCGTCAACTCGATTTAATTTGAGGAAGTCACTAGATGTATTAGCCTTGTTGACAGCGTGACGTAACATGACATCACGATTTTGCACCGAGAGTCACGTGACACCGTGACGTAAGCGATTTTCATAACCCCTAGTCGAGTGCTCGGGCTCATGACAATCAGCGTCGCCAAACATTCGGGTAACGGCTCATGTCAATTAAATATGATAATAGCCCAACTCTAAAAATATCTGAAGCTCAGCCCAAGCTTTTGCTTTCCAAACCCTAGCCGCCTAGGGCATGACTATGATGAACACTGACGGAATACAATTAGCGTCAGATACGTGGCCGCTTGTTCAAATTGCGAGTTGAGGAGGGGATCGACAGCTGTCTCTTTCCTTTATTTTTTCTGCATCTGTTTTTGCGCGGAGGGGAAAACTGACGGATGTTTTCGGAAGCTATCAATGTCAGGAATTACTTCTTAACACTATTTATTGAAAGTGCAAAAAAATGTTGGAAGACCAATTTTACATCATTGAGGCACCCAAACATTTTTTCGTTGTTGCTGAACTGCATCCGAAAGGTGTCCCCGAGAATAGAAGCATTGAAATGACTAAATGCGACTTATTCATATGACGTTACATAGAACTACATGTGTGTACGGAAGGAATACCTAAAAAAAAAAGATTTTAGTGACCTCAGAGGGACAGCCGAACGTTGGCAGTCGGTGTAAGTCTCACACGAGCGTCGTTCTCAAGTTATTGCCCAAGTTTCGACCCCCTCTGTATTTTGCTTAAAGAAACTATAAAAAGATTTCTATACATCACTAAATTCTACTCAGGATCACTCCCTAACGTTAATAACTGATTGAACTTGGCTTTGTTCTTTTTTCAAGGCAATGGCAGTCGCCAAAATATTAGAGGAATATGAGCATCGTTCATTCCCTCAACTCGGAGCCAGAAGCGGCCACGTGGCCTGGTGCCTGTCTTATGCCGCCAACGTTAATCATACCCCCGCGCTGAGGTTGGAAAGAAAGAAAACGCGTGCTGAGCTCCAGGCATTGTTAGAGTTCGGCTATTCTCATCACCGCAGTGGTTGGACACGAGCCACTACCCAAGTGTCCGCCGATGCATTGCTTGTTACGATCCGATGTACAGAACTCACGCAGTTCTCCTGTCCAATTCATGAGCTGCGCTCGACTGTCGTCAGGTGGGTGGGTTTGATCCCACAATTACGACATCAATCTTTTCGAAGGCAAGACTAAGAGAAATAGTTTCATTTTAGCCTCGCAATTTCACCGCGACAAAGAAGCTTCTGAATCAGTGGCGGCCTGTGCGAGTCTTGGGTTAGACTAAGACCAGTACGCCTCGGAAAAGTCATGAACATTCCAACCCGATATCGTTTTATGACCCTTTAAGCTTTACGAGGTGCAAAACAAAAGCAGTGAAGGGTTGCTGTTAACAAAAAAGTGTCAAATAAAATTGTCGAATTAGCACACACGAACGGAGGAGGCAATTCCTCGGGAATACTATCAGCCTTTCCCCTCCGGTGAAG
>JAZHYW010043615.1:0-70035 GCA_037355805.1 Ixodes ricinus | reverse complement strand
TTGCGAAAAAAAAAAAAGGGGGGGGGAAGGAGAGGGATGATTAGGACGCCAGTGAGTTGGTCAGCTTCCTGACATAACAGACCGGACTGAAAATCGAGGGGAACCTAGGGCAGTATACTGCCAGTTGCGCGGTATCATATTGGGCTGCTTTAATTTCTGGAGTGATCGTTATTTTAATGATGCGATATGCGTACCTTCGTTTCAGTTGAGTATGGGCATATATATCGTCGAGAGCAAACCTATGTGCCGAGAGAGTGGGGAGAGCAGGAGAAGAGAGAGGATCCAGAACGCCGTGCTCTGATTGGAACAATTAGTGGGTAGGCACAATTAAAGCCAGCTGCCTTGGTTTCCACTGTACTCGTCCAACGCGCAGACGCCCGCGTCCGGCGTTCCGTGTTTTAACGCCTTTGGACCAGTGGAGGGAGACAAAGGCAGCTAGCTTTGTGCCACCCACCAATTGTTCCAATCAGAGCACGGCGTTCTGAGGTCCCTCTTCTCCTGCTCTCCCTCACTGTCTGGGCGCATTGCGAACCACCAGGATCGAGGAGAATGCTGGGAATGCAAGTCCACGCGCCGTACGCGCTCGCCTTCCTTGCATAAAATATTTGAACTAAATAATCAAAAATAGGGCGTTCACGGACGCGCGTGCAAAAGAGTTTTGCTTTACAACAGCTATATGCTACTACGCAGACGCCGTCGTGCGACGCGTTAACCACCTCGCAGCATGCCCCTTGGTGCCAGTTTAGCAGAAAGGTCTCATGCCTTGTTGATGCGAAAGCTTTGACGCTCGGGCTTCGGAGATCTGCACAGAAAACTGCCTGATTTCGACCTGTCGTCGAATGCTCCTTTTCGTACAACCGCACCTTTGCCCCTGCTCCGTTTCTGGCATTCAGCTGATATGTCTCCGAGTTTATTGGTTCAGGAAAGGCGCTGGGAAGAGCTTTCTTCCAACGACATAGGCACTTAGAAACACGGCGATAAAAAATAAATGTCTATTTTCTAGGCAGCATGCCCAATATTCCGTTCTCGCAACTACGCCACGCACTGCGATGGGGCTAGAGGAATTTATAGCGCCTCGTGTGTGTTTTTGTGCGTGGAGGAGGGGGATGTCGCTGTTAATTTAACGAGAATTGTAACGTAAACGTATACCAGAGACATTACTAAGAATAAAACGGCGACAGTTTACTATAATAGGTCAGGACCTTGTAGTTATCAGTATATGGCGAACTAATTCGATGGCCGGTCTTTCGGCGCGTTTTGTACCGCAAGCATTTCACTAAGCCGAATTCTTTCGGGATGAACCGTCCCTGACGTTTCGTGTAATATGGCCGCTTGACACTGTGCGATTTTTGTGCAATTTTTGAGCGATTCCCGTCGTTTATCGATTAAACCGCAGTCGCAATGTCAACGTTAACCGTGCGTACAAAAAAAGTTTCGTGGACAGCAGTTAGGCGTGCTTTGTGCACGGTTTTTACTATGGCACAAAACTGAAAAGTCGCGCCGATTTCTTCTTCCCGACTGTCGCTCCATGGGGCCTGACCTGTTCTGAGTCCGAATGGCTGGGGTCGCCTCCTACGACGAGTCCTTCACCGACGTCTGCCGGACCGCTCGACCGTTTCTTGCGCTCCTCCCATTCCCTCTTTTGTGACGCGACATTAGGAGTTTTCGTAGATCGCTTCTGCCTTCTCGCAACGCTCTCCGCAACCCCCTACGATACAGCCGGAACTCTACAGTGCGAAGCCATGGGCGCGCAGGCGCAATAGCGACTTGGTCGTTGCGGAGGGCTTAGCTGGAGCGGGGGAAACGCGGTCTACGAAAACTCCTTTGGGCGCCGCTCCGCGAGATCCGCTCTCGCCTACCAAGCGGACCCCGTGGGATTGCCTCCCGAAGAGCCCCCGACGTGCCCGTGGATATTCTTCGGCGCTCGGCCGGCACTGCGCGCAGTCACCGAGGGCACGAGGTCCCGGCGTTGGAAGACGACGCAGTATACTCCCGTCCGATGCGGCCCTGCCGTGCTGCATCGCCTCCCGTGAGCGTGCGGACGGATTGTGGGGAGGCGGCTCTTCGAGGGGTCTGCTCGAGAAGCTCCCCAAACGATACATCTGCGGTATCGGCGATCGCTCACGGGCGACCGCTCGATCGACTTTCATTGGACGCCGCCGTCAGCTGGGTCAGTCGAGAGGCGCCGAGTGGCCCTCTTTGTCTCGCCCGCCGAGATGAGGTCTGGCCTCGAACCTCCGCCGTGTGGGAGCCGAGCAGTGCTTCTACAGGCGCGTCTGTAGTCTCTCGCACGCATATACAAACTCCGCTACCGTCTTTCTTTTTTTTTTTTTAAATTTAGTTTTGCGATTGTGCGCTCCCACGCTCGAACACCGTCAATGACTCGGATCGCAGTGCTCGTTTGGATTGTATCGCGATACAATTATATGCTCCCTCGAATATGCTCTTCGCCGTAGGCTTATTGAAACATTTGTACGATCGCTCGACGTTCAACCAAACTGCTTCTCTTTTTTCTTAACATTTGTGCCTGTGTTCTGTCCTCGTTCTTTTCGCCCCGGTGTGCTAAAGCGCCTACTGTCTTTACCTACGTGCCTTCCGAAGCGGGGCGAAGGGTCCTATGCTGGACTATAGGTTCACTGTATATTGTCACGAATAAAAAGAAGAAAAAAAAATGAAGAACGTAGAATTGAAATGCACATTTGACGAGGCGAACGCGTACCTACAACGAAATGAACGGCACCCTTTATTCTTCGACGGCGTTGGAGGGCCGACTGACCCGAAGCTTCTACGGGTCGTGGGGGTCGTGTTGTGGAGAAGAGTTTAAACGGGAATATGCGATAAGTTCCGAGATTCAACTGGTACGTTCGAAAGAATTGCGAAGAAAGGTATAACGAGAAATCAGGCGGGCGGTTTTCGAACCCCACGTCATGCATGCTCACGGTGACCAGGTGCGCTGGCAACTCGGCCACGCACGCCACGTTTCGGTACGTACAAAAAAAAATCCCGCAAAAAACGCGTTTTTTTTTTGTTTTTTTTTTTTTTGTTTCGAAGACGCTGTGTCGTTGTTGTCAGTGTGTCATCGGTGTTTTCTTTTCCGCGTGGACGGAGAGTCCTATTTTAGTCCTGAAAATATTTCTCCTATATGTTCCGCTCGCAGATTCATCGGAAAAGCACCCTGGGCGGTTATTATTGTCAGTATGTGTAGCACGATGGTCGGGGCATTCGCTCATTATTAATCGTCTGGTGGTTTTAGAAACGCGGAACGATACGAGAGTCTGTTTAAACGTCGTTTTCGTCACGCAGCCTGTACCATAATATTATGGTACGATCTTAGGGATGAGTGGAGGATTTGCATCGTTAATCAGAGGCCATAGCTCACTCGAGTGGTTTTTGATGAACCGCGGAGTTATTTGACTATGCGAAGCCGCCCTTCTTATTCGAACTAAAGAACTTTTCTTCGGCTGGTGATGTTTTTTGACGACGCCGCTGGCCGACAGTCGACTGGCTTGAAACGCTCTTTGCGATGCGATTGTCCGCGTGAGGGTTCGTCAGTTTATCCAGGTTCAAGTCGAGACGCGCGTTAAGGCTCCCGTCGCCGAACGGATATAGTTCAGGGGCGGACATGCAAAGACCTGGCACATATTGAACTTCTATTTAATCGCGGGACATCCAGCTGCTTCGCAAATACAGACGCCTGCCGAAATCGGACATGCTTTCTTGTTTTTGTTTTGTTTTCAACGGGCAGCGCCATATTTGTAACGCCGTGAACCCTCGGTTGCAATTTAGACCTGTATCATTCCGGACCTTGCGTAGGATGAGTTGCCCTGGCGTGCATGGCTGCCAGATGGGTAAATGCGGCAGTAGAGCGCGGCTTATCGAAGAAACACGAGGAGAGCGAACGCTAAAGCGAACGAATGACTGGGCGTGTCGTTCTGCCGGCTTGACACATTGCACGACGCTGGTGCTTTCTCTCCGAGCTAAGCTCAATGCATTCGGTACCGACCTTGCGCGCAGTATTGTGCGGCTGCTTGCGTCTGTTAAAGCCTCTGCAGCAATCTGGGCCGGCCGGAGTAAGTCGCCCTTTCGGCTCGCCGTTTGAGGCGGCCGGAACACGTGGCAAGACGGCGGCGGTCCTTTTCGCCCGCGTATTCATCCGCGAAATCTACGAAGACAGTCCTTGGTTTGTGTGATTAAATACCTACTCCGCCATTTGGTGCCGCAGTAGGTGGGAAATGTAACGGTAAATCAAAACTTCGATTTTTTAATATGCTGACGGATGGCTGGCGTCGGACGTTATCTTTTCAGAAGAAAAAAAAACATACTAAAGGTTGGTATCTGAGTCTGAGTGGCGGTAGGATATTTCTAATATTGTAGGATCCTTAAATCGCCCCATTACTACGCCTTCTCCGTTGTATGTAGATCGCCGCTTGAGGACGTCCAACTAAATCGGTAATAGTTCCACCCTCGATTGCGTTCTCCGGACTGTGACGGTGACGTCAGAACGACGCCGAGCCTCCGATCGGCTTTGATCGAGAAGCCATAGTGGGCACACCCCCAATGCTCTCGAAATCTACCCACTCCTTTTTTTTTTTTTTCTTCTTCGATTGCTATTAGGAGTTTGGCGTTCTGAGAAACATCGCAACCCATGTGCAAGGGGCGAACGAACTGGCGCAGCCTCCTCCTCGGTGCCTCCAAGCGCCGGCCTGGCGGATCCCCAGTTGGCGGGTCTGGGCCGCCGCCCCAAGTGCCCGCCACCTGACGTTGAGACTTTCGCGGAGAAGGCGCCGTGTGCAGCCGGTACTTCGATTGTGGCACCGGAAGGTCCACCGGATGTTTAAAATGAGGTCCCCGTCCTTCTCTGCGGCATGCTGATGCCCCTCGCTGTCGTGTCACGTAAAAGAACCCAAATCTGACTTTGGTCACCGTCATCGAAACGAGAGGGAACCAATCGAGCCCCTTAGTAGAAAGAAAATACACGAACGCGTCCATGTAGCAACACGTAACAGCATACGAGGTGGTATATACAACTAATACATAGATTAAAACGAGCTCTGGGATGATTATTGGGCGGATGATACAAGAGCCGTTTCCTCGGGTCCTCTACCCAGTCGTTGTGGTTTCCGCCAGTCGCATCCATGTAAAAGCAGCCCGTGATTTCCAGACAGCTGACCGACGGCGGTAAAGATTGGGATTGTTTTCCTCGTCTATCGACCAGCGTGACGAACGAAAATAGGACCTCATTCAACCGAACCCTGGTCAAACCACGATGCTCGGAGGGCCCGCGGTTCTCCCGGCCACGGTTCCATTTGGATAGCGATACCAGGCGGCTTCATAGCTGGTGCGGCAGGGCGGCTGCGAGCGAGCCCCTTGGCCGTAGCACATGTGTTGCGGCGGAACTCGTCTCGAAATGCGTCTGCAGCCCAGCCTGCTTTCTTTCTATTGTTTGCCTCCTCCGCGGACCGTGTGCCGCCGCTGCAGACGAATTGCGTCAGCAGCGGCTGACGGGGAGCCGCATCCTCCTCGACGACATCGAGTGGCCGCCGTGGTTTGCCGCACGCTCGCCAGGCTGAGTGAGCCCGGGCACTTTGTGCGCTGGCTGAGTGTCGCTGGCATTCTTGTCGCTCCGAGTCAAGCGGGGCGCACAACGAGGACGATCAAGGCGTATTCTTGTTTACGCTGGCTGCCGACTGGGCCTTAATAATCGCCGGAGAAAAGTGGGAAACATGATCTCCCGCTGCTGCTGTCGAGACACACGGCCCCCTCTCCGCCGTCGTTGCAGCTCTCCTTTCGTCGAGATGAAATGGAGTCGTTAAAAACGACGATACCTCTCGTACGAGATACGTCCTCCTTCCGCACCGTAGCCGTCAGCGGGGTGGAAGCTACGTACTCGTTGGACCAGTCATATACCCCTCTATTTTTTGGCCACGTGAACGACTCCCATACCGACTCGCAGAGAGCGGGGAGGGGTGTAATGAAAAGGAACGGTTTGATTGGTCGTGCCGCACTGTCAGCTTAGGGGTGAACAGACTTGTACTGTAGAAGGACGACGCACTACACGGAGCGCTACTTTTCAACTGGTTTAATTTTGGAAAAGACGCGACGTACCTTCGATAACGGAGGCGCATCGTTATATATCTCTACCCCCACGGCTTTATCACTCTTCTTATTTTGCATTTTCAAATTCAAACGTTTGTAAGTGTGACTACTTCGATAATCAAAGTTACTCGAGGAAGCACTGGCACTTGTCCTCTGTCGTCGCACTCCACTGATATATATATATATATATAATCAGGCATCGCCATGGCATTTTGCTTTCAGGGGATCCTCCCATGACAAAATGCTGCATGAGGGGAGGGGGAGAGAAGGGTTCCAGCAAAACGAAGCATTTCGGAGGGGGGCGTGCGCGCCCCCCGGCATACGTGCCTGTATATATATATATGTGTGTGTGTGTGTGTGTGTGTGTGTGTGTGTGTGTGTGTGTGTGTGTGTGTGTGTGTGTGTGTGTGTGTGTGTGTGTGTGTGTGTGTGTGTGTGTGTGTGTGTGTGTGTGTGTGTGTGTGTAAAAAAAGAGAAACCTTCCGGGCTATGTGCTAAGATAACGGTGCTGTCAAAATAGGGTACACATTCGCAAGGGTTGCAGTGCACCGCGAGATTACTCGAAGAGGCTGATCTTGTCGACAGGTAGCGTATGTTTCCTCAGTCTTTCATTCACACATCTTGTGCTCCACCTTCCCGGCAAGATAGAGAGATCTCGGTATTGCCGCCTCCACCTTTGCAACCTGCATTCTTTTTGTCGCATGCTTTTTCTGACGTACTTCGTGGATCTCCGTGCTCTATCCCACCGCATCATTTGACTCAATATTCGTGGGAGCTGCGAGCAGAACCGCAATTGCATGTTTTCCCACCTTTTCGAAAGACATGGTTTGTTCCTCTTTAATATTTATTGAGGTAAATGTCGATTCAGGTGAAGTCAAGTTAAAACAATCCGGCACATCGTTGATTAAGGCCACGCTAACAATAACGGACTTCGCGGCAAGCAGCAAGAAATCATCCATACATACCGACAGATTGTGAAATCTCCCAATCTTTCCATATTCTTACGTGTTTCCTTATCACATTTAGCCAAAATTAAATTGCAGAGGACTGGCGCAACACAGGGGCCGATACATATACCTCGCTTTTGAACGTAAACACCATCCCCAAAGGACACAAAGGTTGACTTAATGTAGCATTATAGTAGCTTTAAATATGACTCCAGACTTACTCCACTCGAATTTCTAAAGCTTATTTGATCGTTTTCTTCAATGCATTTTTTTACCGCTGGGAAAAGCTTGTCATGCGGGATGGAATCGAAAAGCTTCTCCACGTCAATAGAAAAGCCTCCGCCGTAGGACTGGTCGCCCTTCGTCAAAATATCTATCACAGCCTCCGAGTTCCGCACCACTAATGGGTCACTCAATTCAAGGCCGGCCAACTGCCTACTAAGGAAGCCCCACTTCTTTTCGCCACGTATTCCTTTCCATTAAGATCGGTCTAAACTGACATTTTACTTTGTAGGTTCTTCCGTGAGTCATTCCGGAAGGAAGGAAGCGATGCATTTCAGTGGCTGTCGACGCCAACGTAAGAAAGCCGAACAACACGAGACAGTCTGATAAGGACACGCGATGTGGTGACGTACTTCATGGAGAACCAACTCAAACTTCTGACCGCGGACAAAGAGGGAGGTTTCGTGGTTCTGCTAAACGGAGTCTTCGGTGAAACGTCCCACCCCACCATCCTCAAGAACTTCAGGCAAGTGAACAAGATATCCCCCGGCAAATTCATGATGTCCACCAGGGTTTTGTGTGACAAGCTACAGCTGAGCCAGTTAGCGAAGAAGATACGAGCCTTCAAAAAACTCAGTCTAGATGTGTTCTTTAGTGTAAAGACCCACAAAGTAAACTGCCCGTTTAGAGCGATTGTAACGGCAAGTAATATGTGGCAAAAAGAAGTGAGGGGCTTTCTAGTAGGCAGTTGGCCGGCCTTGAATTCAGTGACCCATTCCTGGTGCGGAACTCGGATGCTGTCATAGAGTTCTTGGCGAAGGGCGACCTGTCCTACGGCGGAGGCTTTTATATTGACGCGAAGGACCTTTTCTATTCCGTCCCGCATGACAAGCTGTTCCCACCGGTAAAAAAGTGCATTGCAGAAAACGATGAAATAAGCTTTAGAAATTCGAGCGGAGTAAGTGGGGAGTCATTTTAAGAGCTACTAGAATGCTAGCTTAACTAAACCTTTGCGTCTTTCGGGAATGGTGTTTACGTTCAGAATCGAGGTATGTGTATCGGCTCCCGTGTTGCGCCAGTGCTCTGCGATATATTTTTGGCTAAATGTAATAAGGGAATACGTATGGATGTCGAAAGATTGACGGATTTCACAATCTGTCAGTACGTGGATGATTCCTTGTTGCTTGCCCCGAAGTCCGTTATTGTTAGCGTGGACTGAATCAACCATGTGGTGGATTGTTTTAACTTGACTTCACATGAATTGACGTTTACCCATGAAACAATGACGAAAGGAAGGCTGCAGTTTTTAGATTTGAGACTCAACTTCGAAGGTGAACTTGTTGTTGGAGGTATGAGCCGCGAACTAACAAAGGATGTCTGCCCTTCAATTCTGCGCAATCCTAACTTGTTAAAAGGGAAACAGCATTGTGCCTAATGAGAGTCATCGTTGGCAAAATTATGCCACCATGTCTCGGATGAAAGCTTCCTCGCGCAGATGAATCGTCTAAATCGCGGAGGGTACGCCGATAGCTTCTCGGGGAAGTAGCGGATAACCTTGTTTTCAAGATTAAGAAAGAATATGACGTTCATATTCCTTCGAGACGACTTTCAAGACCCGCGGTGATTCCTTACATTCAAAATCTATCTCACAATTTGAAAAATAAGTGGCGGCTCGATTTGAAGTGCCTGGGGTTTTTCAGCGCTATACAAGCTTTGTCATCTCTGTTCAAAAATAAACAACAAAAAGAGAGAAGGTAAAGAGTGCCAAAAAAACACGCAAAACAAATAGGTGAAGTGTGCAACGTCAGTGCTATATTACATACCAATCGGTTGCGGGAAATCGTAAGTGGGCGAAACTGGGCGTTGCATAAATGAGAGAGCCAGGAAACATGCCGGGTCAGTGAAACACTTCCCGTCGGGCAATCTCGCCGGGCACTGCGATGTGTGCCCATGTGGCCCGGAATTTAAAAATAAAAACAGTTCTGGGCAGATCCGCAGGCAAAACAGCACGAGAAATACATGAGGAATTCTGCATAAGAAAGCAACGGGAGAGTTTGTGCATTAGTGCTCCGTCGCTCCACTTAACAGATAAGGAGTTTTTTCTTTTTAAGCCGACAGCCATATAGACGGTATTAATAGCCAATGTTTATTTCAATAAACCTTCAGTTGAAAGTGTGCTTTGTATGTGTTCCCTTCCTCGTCCTTGTTTATTCGGCGCTTTCCATTCAGTCATGTATAAACTAGCCCATTTATCTATCCTACGAAAGATCACCTCATTGTCACTTTTTTACGCTGCGCGCCTCCCTTCAGCTCCACAAAAACACGAAGCCTTTGCGTTGAATTTTATGTGTAAACGAGTGTAGTGAAACGCACTTTTCCAGGCCATTTTACTCTTTCCACGCGCTCTTTCTGTACAAAAGGTTTCTGCTCCTCCCTTTCTTGCGCTCTTCATCTTTCTCCGCTCCATGCGCTCTCTCATACCACGTCCTTCTGATCCTCCCGTTTCTTTCGTGCAGGAACCGTAGCTGAGTCAGCAGTGCACTCTGCTTTTATGTCGGGGATAGCCGCTTCACACGTCCGACTTATCCGCGGAACGCATTGGTCACGTGACGGCCCCTCGCCAAATTTTCCGCCTCTTAAGCACATCTACACGAGCGAGACGACCAGCAGAATACCCCAAGAGCTGACCGAAACTCTTCGCAACTAAACAGTGCAGCGAAACTCCCACCTTGTACTGTGGCACTCCTGTCAAAGAACGAAAACGGCGTTCGCCATTACGGTCACGTTGCTACGGGAAAAATAATTGTTTTGTGCCGCTGTTAAATACAGATCGAAAGAACACCGTATTAGGCTTGGAGTGAAGCGCTTCTAGCTTTACCAACCAAAGACATGGAAACAGACACAGGCATGAATTGTACTGCTTGAGGGATGAGAAGGCTTCGTCGAAGACGCGAAAAAGTCCTAGGCTCGCGGACGGGCGTCTTGAGATGCCCCCACGCACTCCGCGATCATGCAAGAAACAGATACGTATATTATAGCCACAAGAAAAGAATGACATATAAAAGCCTCATAAACGTGCAAAATAAATTGCGGATATCTAAGGTAGTTTTTATAGAAGCGAAGCCAGCGTCACGTCAGCACGGTAAAGTATTTGCTGCATATTTTAACTGCACAACCCAGAATCATGTAACAAATCAAACATGCACGCGCTCGAAGCACAATAACGCGCCATTTATTTGTATCGTTAAAACACATAAAAGAAATCTTAGTATTGTGGCGAGATTGAAATTTTTGCAAGTCAATGCCCAACGAAAACTTTCTCGAGTGAAGAGGAACTCGATCATTTTAAGCCCCGTGTCCGAGGAGAAGAATCCGATCCCATATATGGTTGACGTACAAAGCATGTGGTCCACGGTTCAAGGAATTAAATAGCAATTCGCTCCACCGTATGACTCTGCCATAACCGGGTGTTGCATTCCTAGCAAAAGCCGCCGTTTTTTTTTTTTTTTTGAGGCTGCCAGAGCTGTTACGTACTTACCTACCTAAATGTATTGTGCCTACGCCTGTTAGATTACACCTCTTAGATACCCCGTTTCCGCGGTTAAGCGGTGCCGTCGTCGCCGTCGGCATCGGTGTAACCGCTCCGCCAAGTTTAGAGGGAAATTGAATTGGTGTTTATGTCACGTGACGCTAAAATTCCCGCTAAATCTAGCAGTGAAAGTAATTTTGATCATGTTTCCCCGCCAAATTTAATGGAGAAACATGAACCGTTACCTTACTGAAAGTGCAACACGCTACTTCGTCGTTGCGAATTCATTTTCGTTCGAACGGCTGCGAAGCCGTTGCGCCCAGAGTACCCTACGCAAACATCTTTCAAAAACAGTCCGGGCAGCATCGCAACCTTCCGTTTGCGAGCGTCGGCGATTCATCGTGTGTTTAAAGTCGAAAGATGTGCTGCCCGTGGTGTCTTATATGTGTAAGTCTTTCGTAGAAAAATGTGAAGTTTAAAAACGCGAACCTAACAGTGTACACATCATTTTAAATGTATTGCTAATATATACTCATAAATATATATATACATATATGTTCATAAATTTATCTGTGGACATCGTGAACAAGAAATTGTCGCACTTAGTTTTTGATTTGAAATTATAATGTGGGTTATTAGCGGCGAGATGTTTCATTGGCGTCCTGCTATGGTTCCCTCTCGTGACGTTATTACCTTGCGAACAAGAAGTTGGATGGTGTTTGTAATGAGCATGGTGAAAGCTTGAAATTATTGCGCTCTGAAACGAACATTTTCTACACCATTGCAATTGAAGTTCTCACATTACTCTTATTCCTGTCGATGGGAAAACTTTTGCTGACGTCATAGTCAGCATTTGGCCAATCGTGGAAGGCCGACCACAGTGGCGCTTTCGGTCGCGCACGTTGCCAATACGGATTACAACATGTTTTTTTTTGAAACTTGCATTCTTCGGGGTCACTTTTGGGCTGAATAGCTTCTTTGGAAGTTCAAAAGGTGTACTTCATAGAGCTGTCCTGTTCACACCGAATTGACAGCAGGGTAGACGCCATGCGTGTTTTAAGCCAATCGTGTCTCCGGTTAGGTTCACGTGGCCACAGTCTGGAAGCTGGTGATAAGGCAGAACACGGCACCTGCCTGAAGCCCAAGGCCACACATAGTATTCACTGCACTATAAACCTTGGGTAGAAGTGATACATCCTCTCTGTGTGGTCATTGTTGAAATGCCCCAGAAGATAAGCTTTTCGTGTGTGCACTTCCGTTTTGGCCTTTCCTTCTCTTCTTTTATCTCTCTCCCTAAGCAGAAAGCTTGCTAGAACGTGCGCCCTCACCGAACCAATCTGCCGCAGATGTTTTATCGCTTAACTCCGCTCTCTGTGCGCGGGAAATAACAAAAGCATGGTCGCGTGCTGTGATGGATGACGCATTAGTCGTAGGCAATATCGAAATGCCTGCTTGCGGACCGAGTTTGTCGTGCGTTGCACCCTTCGTTGCTGGTCTGGATTCTGGTTCAGTAGTGATTTCGAGAAGTCCTAGCCATATATCGGCAACAAGTGATTTCTTCAAGGAAGCCCAATATTTTTTGTGATGTGTTTAGTGTTCGGTCCCACAAATGACAGCTTGGGCTACATCGTGTTGAATCTTCACGGACACCTTCCTTTTCGATTTTGTGTTTGAGTGGTTGTGCCATGCCCGTGTCGACATATATCTTGGATTACGCATTTCAAGGCTGGTCTAATCCACGTAAGAATGCTGCAACGTACTTCGCGATAATTGATCGTTTTCCTACAGGTACTCTTCCATATTACGTCTAGAATTAGGCCGTGTCAATCTCCTGGCAGCCTTGGGAATAATTTCCCGAAATTCTACCAGCAGTTCCCTGCACTGGCTGTATGGAATCATGTCATTACCGCAGGTAGAATACAACATTTTTTATTCTCCCTGCGTTTCGTGATGACAGGTTGCACGGCCACCTTTTCGTAGATACAGGTTTCACGGACACACGTTTCGTCAACATTCGTTTCATCGATATTCGTTACGCGAATGTCGATAAACCCGCTTTCCCTGAGAACCAAGTTGAGCAAAATCAGAATTGGCATAAAAAAGCTCATGAAACAATTAATGAAAGTTGGTACATGCTCAATATCGAATTGTTATTTTTTATACAGATGATAAGACACTTTTGGTAGATGTTTGTAAAAAAACAATAATATATATAGTAAAGTGGCCTTATTCGATTGGGACATGTCCGGCCTTATATGGGAGGCAGATATACACCTATTTGGCAAACCCAGATATAAATATATAAAAAAGTGGGCATATCTGGCGAAATATGCCCTATATACACTGATATGCTTCACATGGCAGGATATGCCCAATTTGTTTATTTAACAATTTCTGTTTTTCATACAAGTACAGATATGCCATTTTTGTATGGGTACAGCTATAATGTGTTGACAACCACGGCCTACCTCTGCTTTTCTGATTCACAAAGTAATTGCGAGAACGTATCAAATGGAGGCGGTCGTGGTCGACTCTGGTTTTAACGTGCTATAGGGCACTGAAAGAATCTGAAGAGCAGTGTATCTCTTTCTTATGCCTTGTATCCAGCGGGCGCTTTGCCATTTATCATGCTTCATGTGGCTAAGTGTTTGGGAAGGGTGGAAGCTCTCGTTGGAAATGAGCTATAGAGGACCAATCAGCTGTTTCTACACTGACATGAAACAAAGCATTTTGTCGGGCCTCTTTTCGTTACAGTTATTTTTAATGGCTTACCTTAAATTGGTGTTGCGGTCTTAAGGGGCATTAAGGTACTTTTTAAAACAATTCGTTCTTTGTCTAAACTCAATATACGCACTCCAAAAAATAATTGAGAGTTATACGTTAACTTTTGTTTATTTCAATTGGTATCAAAAAAGGCTACATGCCAACTTTTTGGCTATTTGGCTGATATGGCAAACAGCATCAATATAAATAATGCGGCCAATCGGTCGGAATCGCTTGCCGTGCGACACGGTGGACTTTTTTTAATATATGAAATTCACACGCGGAAACAATTACTGGTGATCGGCTCTTGCAAGTGTAATGACACAATGATATATTCGATGAATCGCAGAAAAAAATTAACGCGTGGCGATTTTTATTACGCTTTTTATAGGCGAATGGGAGGCACATCAATATAATTTGTTATTTTCTACAATGCCTATGTCCCGTAGAATTGTGAATGGCTTTAAAAAGACGACATACGAAAACAGCTCAGGGCTACTTTAAATGTAAAAACACAAACAGAAGAGTTGGCGCATTAAATTAATCTCCAATCAGTTATTTTCCACTTGTTTG
The DNA here is from genome assembly GCA_037355805.1 of Ixodes ricinus. Lineage (NCBI taxonomy): Eukaryota > Metazoa > Arthropoda > Arachnida > Ixodida > Ixodidae > Ixodes > Ixodes ricinus. Next base: position 55,905 of record JAZHYW010043615.1, on the reverse strand, counting down.
CACCTAAGAATTTATCGATGAGATGGAAAAGGAAGTGCTAGACTGGTTTCATACGTATACTGGTATTGATTTTGTGGGCGACCTGGGGATTCCAAGCGGTTGGCTCAGGTTGCCCCTCCAACAATCATGAGTAGTCATCTTGACCACGAGGGGGCCAAGGGCAACTGGCCACGGGAGCGGCGCTCCGCCGCTGATAAAGGGCCGCCGTAGCGCATGCGCGGGGGCGGTTGGGATCGCGCCGCAGGCTATAGCGGTCATTAAATGTTTACGTGTTGTTGAACCGCTGTGCTGTGTCATTCCCCGAGACGGGTAGCAGCAAGGGAAACCCCACAATTTACAAGATGGACCATTGCAAAATGTGCCGGCAGCTACAAAACACGAATTAATGAAAAGTATCCTTTGCTTCTACTGAATGTTTGTTGATAATCGTTCTATTATAACAACTTCTTTTATTTGACGTGATTGCTTCACGACGATGACATCGAAGTGAAAATTAAAAACCAAACACTCTGTTTAATTACGGACTATGTATTTGTTTGGCAAAACCTAGGTCGCGGGTCTTAGTTTCGTTTTCAGTTGATCTTGAACTTGAACTCACCAGCTTTGTGCGTAAGTGTGGCTTTCCACATGTGCTTAACCCATGTTTTTTTTAATTAATATTTCTATATCCGTTTATAGGAAAAGCTTTTTATGCATTCTTATATCATAAGCATCATTTCATCTTATAAAAAATGAAAAAAAAATTTTAAATAACAAATGTAGAATAAAAAAAAAACTTGAGCATTTTTTTTTAAATCACCGATGACTGTTCTATTGTGAAAGGCGAATTCCACTTCAAGATTTTAAATTGTCAGGACTAAGCATGATTTTATCTCCTAGATTACAACTTGAGTAAATTTACTCTAAATTGAGGTTGCCAACAAGCGACTGCTGCCGAAAATTAGCCCTTTAAGTATAAAGTGCCATTTTTCGAAGGCATTCTGTGGGCAGATAGAACCAATCACTCTCTTATTATCTACAGGAATACAAACAAAAAGTAACTCACAACTGCAACTTCATAGTGGTTTAAACTTTTTGCATAAACACTTGGTCCCGTCATACGGCATGGACCGAACATAATAATGTTGCTTTCTAAGTGTGTCCGAATTATAATTCCATCGACGTGGAATGAACTGCAAGGTAAATAAGGTTATTATTATATACATGTGAAAACACGCGGCACTTACGGTAAACTAATCGTAAAAACACACGAAACTCAAGCTTAACTTAATTTTTCCTAAGTCTAGCAGCAGCTGAGGCTACGACCTCATGGGTCGTAGCCTCGGCATCGTGACAACATCAAATTCACACAATATTTGTCTTTTATATGTTCATATACGTGCTCTATCATCGCAGAAATATTGACGAGCAGAAAATGCCTAATGATTATTGTTTTTTACTCTGCTTGTTTCTTCCCATTTCCTCGTAGCGTCTGCTCCGCGTGGAGCTTGTTTGGAACAAAGTATAGTAAACGCCAAAAATGGGAGCGCACAAAAAGTGTTTAATCACATCATGCCAAAGGTAAGAATACGTGTTAAGGAGATAGTGTCTGGGTGACATATCCCTTTATAGTGCAGAAGTAAGTTATATGAATCGAGCTTAAATGTACGACAGTCTAAGATCGCTTGATGAAATTTATCCCTACATATTGAGCAGTTCAACATTTTCCTGTCACGCATATCCTTGTAACGATCATAACGAAGTCTATATGTCCTACGTAAGCTTTTGTGTACGATAGTATATAAGGTTTCTTTGCATACGTTCTTCAGTACACAATATCAAAAATGTTTAACATATTAGTGAACAGGTAGTACTAATCACTCATATGTTATGACGACAACCATTGCGCATAATTGGAATAGGCCCAAGCGCAATAAAATATGTCATTCGATATGCGCTTATTTATGCAAAAATCAAATTATATCAAGGATATTTTAAAACTCTTCCTTCTAAACATCATGTCAAGTTGTGCCTACTATTCTGTTTCTAACAAATATTTTAGTAGATTCACAACGTTTTAATTTAATACCAACTAAAAGCAATCCCCCCCCCCCAATTAAGCAAAAGACAGAGCCGAAAAGAAAGCAAAACATAAACTAACATTTTATGCTGCAATAGGGTTCCATTCCTTGGAGGAAAAAGAAAGGAAGTTTGATTTTGTTTATTTTTATCCTATTTTATACAAACAATTTTTGAAGTGTTAATTACGCTTTGGTAACCACTTGCAATTGTACATACAAGATATGGCTTTTAAATATTACGAAAGATGTCAAAAGCGTTGTTTATTATAAAAATGTTGCACCTTAACCTTTAACTTCTTCAACGTACTCTGGTATTTTATATGTACATAGTCCCATTCGAATATTCCCTTGTGCTGCAGGTCATCACTTGTCCACTCCAAGAACCCCACCGTCGTTTTCTCCTTTATCTCGTGCACAGTTCTTGACAGGACACTTTAATTTCTGGTACTGTGAGAATTTTTACTGCACCAACCGACCCTCTAATTTCAATTGTGCAACAAATGTCAAATCTTCTCCCACCTGCTGATAAATTTCCAGGAGTTCACATCTGCTGCGAGTCTTTTATGCAGTAATTAGAAAATTGTGTTTTCGAATGTTTCTCTCACCGAGTTTACTGCACAACACTATAGAACATATATTCTTTTAAATCCAGTGAAAGATGTGTCGTACTCTCTATTTATCAACGTGTTTCACGTATTACATTGCCAGTAAGTTTAATCGCCATTTGTTGCGAATATTTATATTACATTTTCGGTTGCTTTATTTTTACAGGATGAGAAAAAATTACGGATTCATACTTGAACAGGTTTAATGGCTCGAATCCCAAAGCCACCTGACTCGTTTAAAATATGATCCTTTGTGAGGAGACAAATATTTACCTGTATTCTCTGGAAATAAGAATACAGTCGATACACTGAAAGTTCCGTCATCACAGACCCCGAGAGCGGCAAGTCATGAAACATAGACAAAATTAGGAAACAGCAGTTCTGTTCTACGTGATTGCAAATAATGACCTCCGGACTCTTTTCAATAAAAAAATGGCTAACAACAATGTATGACCATAATCAGATGTTTCCTTTTAAATTACAGTGCTTAGAAACACTCAAGATATTTAGTCGACCTTAGAATTGAAGGTCCTAAAAATGAGCTTCAGTCATTTTGTTTAATTAATTTATCTGCATCCACGCTAAATTTCATTTTTTTTAATTATTTTGTGACGTTTTTTACTTGAGGTAGAGACTCTCGCGGCTTGAAATTTAATATCGGGATACATTACAATATGTTAAATACAAAAGAACTTGCCGTAGTTTGTCAATTAGTGTTGAGTATATGGTTCCATTCCTAGGTTCATACAGGTCAATACCCAAAACAATGTGGGCAGATCTAGGAGGAGATATATTATACTTGTCTTGTTCCTTTTTAAGTGTCTGTAAATAGAATAAGAAAACAAAATTTCGTGTCGAAAAGCGTGCCTCGTGTTTAATTCAATAAATTTGGTTCCTATAACTCAGAAGTAGCCCAATCAAAAGCCGCTTTGCCTTAAAACACACTTTGGTATCTCTTAACTGCGATTATTGAATGTGCTTTATCAAAACAACGCTGCACATATGTTTATGGCAGACGGAAGCCGTCATACGCACACAGGTTTAGTGACATGTTACCAGAACTGTTCAAAAAGCCCTCCTTTTCAAAAAAATAACAATAACTAATTTAGAAACTCTTATATGAGATCTGTTTGTCTCTCGCATTATTCTTTTTTTTTATTTTCTTTCTGTCTAAGAATATATTCCGGATTGTGTAGGGATGGAGGTAGCCTTTCAATTTCTAACCGAAAAATCAACAAAATACATCATTCGATTAAAAAACATTATTCAAAAAAGACCGAAAAAACAGGAAAACAAAAACTGTTGTACAAAAATACAAATTACTTGAAAGCATAAAATATCAAGTAAAAAACTGTTTTGCTACAAAACACTGCTACAGATTTCAAACACCGATTTTCCGAACACTTTGCTACAGTTAGTACGGTTTTCGAATCCTCCCATATAGAAACTGACACTCGAATTTTTTTAATTATTGCTTTACTGATAATTACCACTTTAGCGACCGTTCTAAAGAAATTGCCGAAATTCACCAGTATTCAAACAAAGTCTACAAAAACCGAAGAACGTCCGCGGATTTGTTATTAACAAAATGCCCGAAAATTCTACGAATTATTTATAGGACAAATTGTTCTCGGAAGTCCCATCCTCATTTTCGAGAAAAAACGTTGCTTACTATGTGCATTGAAACATTTTGAAATAATTGCATTTGTATTCGTAAAAAAAAAAAATTGTGAGGCAAACGTGCGTTGGTTTTTTATCACAGTGAACATACACCTCTTCTCCAAAGTGCTGGCCTTTAATTCACGAAAACTTATTTACAATTATCAAGTCTTTATAAAACAAATATGGTCCAGGAGTTAAACTGGAAAGGTCATTACAACTACGTTCTGGTTCTCTATATTCAACTATAAAACAAAACACGAACACAAATGTCATTGCACATTAAAATAAAAGAACACGTCTTCAATTTCTCAGTTCATCTATTGTGAATATTGTAATTGACATACCTTCATGCACTCGAATACCTGACGAATTGCACTAACTCCCTTCACCATTAAATCTAATGACATCTCGATCCTCTGTACTCCATAATGATGAATTCCAGCCTTCCAAAATGCCTTTATCATTCCAGACCCCTTTGCGGATGTTATTTCAAAGTTGGCGAGAGCCACCTCCCTGCAATCAAATAGCAAAAATCAAATGATTGAAAACAAATATGCCACTGGTGAGAAATACTGTGCATTGTATTTTTTCGGGACTATAATTGGCATGCCGTGTTGCTGAGCAGGGAAAAATTCGCAAAACAATTCCCATGGTAGTTCTCACCCAGTGCAGTCCGCACGCTATGCGTTGCTTCCACGTGATACACAGTCTGCACGATAACATCAGCACAACAGAACTCGAAACAATACTGAATTATTAGCGCACTTCGGAGCTGTCCAATACAGGAAGCGGAATTTAAAAAAAAATGTGTTAATAAACTGCACCTCGTCTTGTAAAATCGAACAATCTAGAAGAAACAATTCCACATGTATTCCGAAAATGTAGAGTGTCGGCCCCGCTTATACTGACATTGTAGGCATCTGTAATCCGCGGACTATAATTTTGAAGACACATTACGTAAAATGGTTAATTTTGTAATATTGGACTTTTTTCGACTAACGAGCTCCATCTTGGGAGTTGCACACTCACAACAATTGAAGGTCAGCCCAATGTTAGTGCTACCATAAGAGCAGAATGACACCGTGGCGTTTCATACATTTTTATTGTTTTGAACATCATATACAACCAAATCAAAAAAATATTTCAAAAGTTAGGTATGGAAAATTCTGGCCGGGCGGTGCGGTTTTTCTGAAAAGGGCTACACCGGAAACATAGACCAGTAGAGAGGGTGTACGGGTGCGCACAACTCTATTCATAAATTTGTACTTCATTTTTTTAGTCTATTGTGGTGCATGTTTTTACTTAATCGCTCATCGGTTGCTGTTCATAGAAAACCACGTTTTGTTAGTCCTTGGAGTGTGGGATTCGTCTCTAGTGCTCAATCAGAGGTGTCTAGCCTCTTTGCTCGCGCAGTACATCACTGCGTTCCGCGCAGAAAAATGCGAATGTTCATGGCGCTCTTCGTTAGATAACACGTGAAATACCATCTTATAGAAATTCCTCGAACGATGTAGGTACCACTAATCACTCCTCCGTCAGTGGACCCTCGCTCAATCAGGTTAACACCTCTTCCTTACCCATCTCCAGCTATGTGAGCTCTTCCAGTTTGGGCGCCGAGCTTTCTTCTTTGATGCTCAGGTTGTCAAACTCTTCCTCACCACCTCAAGGCACGTGACTTCCCCCTTAGAAAACCAGCGTCCACCTTCCTTCGTTCCTCCTCTTCCCCCGTCAACCAATCATCGTCTTGCTTAGTGGTCGCTTCACGTTTTAGGGCTTAACAATATACTGAGCAAATAGACAAACAACATTTCGCGTTAAAAAGGTCAATCGGTAAGGATGAGGACCGGGTGCATTCATCCGACCCAAAAAGAGGAAAGTCGTACCCTTTCACTGACATCCAGAAAAAAATGACGACAGCCCCTTTGGTATTCAGAAGTGTCCTACTGTCCGAGATCAGTTATTTCCGGCATGAACATCACCAGGTTCAGTTTATGGAGAATGTAGGTATCTCTCTTTGTACCAATGACGGCCACAGGAGAGATCTTGTGTCATCGCTGATTTACCCCTAATGCAGAAAGTACCTAGCTTTCTAGCGCCGTCCGCTATTTAGACGTCAGTCTTGCCTGTCGATTTCTTTACTACTCACTTAACAACCTTTAAAAAAATTATGTTCCATGCAGCCACTGAAGTAATTCATTTGCATTATTTTACTTTACATTTGAAGCACGTTCACTATCTTTCTGTGCGCAAAATGAACACGAAAAACACCCGGTAGATAAAAGATTGCTTGAAGGCGAAAGCCCAATGCCGATGTAAACGTGATAGCGAACCTCCGTAGACAGTGCGTTCTCTGACGTCGCACTTTTGGAGCCGTTTCATTGGCTCACTCGGATCGTGGTGTCGATGTGGTCCCAAGGACAGCGAACCTTCGAAGACAGCGCGCTCTCTGATGACGCACTTTTGGAGCCGTTTCATTAATACCTTTCGTTTTAGTCGTGTCACCGACAATTTTTTGTACTTTTCGTGTCGCGGACGTGTTTTCACTAAAGGACTTTTCAGGTGGATTGTACAGTCAGCCGGAATGAAACCCAAACGCTGGAACGCGTGACCATCGACACAGGCTGTTCCACCTGGAGGGCCCCTCAGAACTAATCAAAATGCGCAAGGTGCGAAGGTGCGGGTCCTACTAAGATGTGCTCGTCTCTCGCGCTGGGCGTCTGGGGCTTTCGCGCTTCGCCGGTGGCGCGCTGTAAGCGCCGTCACTCGGGATGTTTTTTTGTCGCCGCACTGTCGCTCGGTAGGCACCGGGCGGCCGCTTAACCTGGCTATAGGTCTTTGTAATAGGCCCAGCTCAGACAGGTTAGCAATTTATTCCTCTCCAGAATTGATCCGCCTGGCATATCGGCGGTTACCAAAGAGCGTCAGCGAGCAATTCCTCGCTTTTTATAAGAATCGACTGATAACCTCGCACGAATTTTATTTCACGTCTATGACGTTTCACTATTTCTCAGAAACCGTGTGTGGAACGTTGTTCATCGGAGCCCCAGTGTGGTTCCGGTGACACGTCATCAAGCACTACGGGTCGTGTGTGCGCGAACTGTTTCAACTTCTATTTCGCCCTTGCGATACACAAAGCGATAATGAATGACAGCGCTGAAGAGATATCGCTGGGCATCCGATACACAAAGCGAGTGACAGCGCTTTGGGTATCGGATGTGACGGCGCTTACAGCGCGCCAACGGCTAAACGCGGAACTCCCAGACGCGCCGCACGAGGGTCGAGCTCATCTTAGTAAGACCCGCACCCTCACACCACGGTGCATTGTTCTCAGGGGCCCTCCAGGTGGAGCAGCCTGTATCAGCGGCTACGCGTTCCGGCTTTCGGGTTTCATTTCGTGCTGAGTGTACGACGAGACATATAAGGTTTTTGTCTTAATAATTGAAGAAAGGACAGACTCACGGCTGCCATTTGTTGGAATACTAGTTACTTCAACTTTATTGTTCCAATATTACCTCTGACGTTCCTTCAAAATCTCGCTTGTGGGTGTTTTAATCGCAATAGAAGACACACATGGCCATCAGAACATCGGCTTTGAGGCCATCCCTAACCAGAAACGATGGTGTTTGATGTCGCCAAATAGACAATGGTTCTTGATCACAACGAAATCGAATGCGATCGCTCACAAAATGGGGTATGACCGCCCGCCCAATAACACGTTCTAATCGTATAAAACCGGCCGTTGAATATAAACGATGGTTTAGATTGTTATTAAAAATATTAGGGAGGTACACATTTTATCCACCCTGCTTCACTTGCAAGCTTTTAAAAGAAAACTTAAGTCATAAAAGTTATATTCCATGTCATTCCAATAAAGTATATGTTTAAACGGCCCACGAGATTCTCCTAAATGTCATTACGTACCTATTAAAATTGCTTGATCCGTACAACATGGCCGTCATATTTTTTGTAAGGGGCCTGGCGTAACATTTTAAAATCTCTAAAGAGTGTAAAATATCTCTCATAAATTTTTAACAGACCAATGGGTTCTCCCTCAATTTTTTCCGTAAAACGGCAACACCCATCAAAATCGTTTTAATGGGTGTATAGGAGAGATCCCGTCACCCTTCAGGATAGATTCTTTGTCAGGGAAGCCGCTCGTTCATTTGGCATCGGGTTGTGCGAGGAGATTTGGAAAGTGAGAATATAGTGAAAAAATAACCACTAAAGAAGGAAATACAAACACGGTATTGTGAGGTATTAGCTTCATATGCCACCTTTATTTCAGTGTTGTAACGGGGAGGGGAGGGAATGAAATATAATGAGAAAAAGATGTACGTGTTGTGTGCGTGTGTGTGTGTGTGTGGGGGGGGGGGGGGGGGGCTATCCCCGATAGTGCTTTGCCTTGTATAGTCCTGGCGGAGATGTTAGCGCCGAACGAGCCGGCCGGCTCCAGCAAGGCTCAGCCGCGAGTGGAAATCGGGGGTCGAGCGTGACCTTTTCATGGAAGAAAGACCGAGTTGGGCTCTTCGGCTGTCACCAAGCCCACCAGCCCAAAGCAAGTCTGGCGGGTTTTAAACTTTTTATCTAGGTCGAACTGTGGTGCAAGTACTTTATTTAGTATTATTAGAAAGCAGGTCACAATGATAAAATAATGTGGATATAGTAGGGGAAATGTAATGCGGGCATATGTAGGATTCCGTTCCCTGAAAGGTGAGGTCGACGGAGCGAAACACACCTGAAATGCTGTCTGCTCGACAAAGGATGGATTTCGCGGCGGGCAGAGGAGCCCCTCAAGATACCTCTGGTGCGTTGCGTCATAAGAGAAAGTGTCGATTACGGCGGCAATCTACGGGAAACCGCGCCACGCAAGTCGCATTCCGAAGCTCTGGCTCTATTTACACTACTGCGTGGCAGCCCGCAGCGCGAGGGCTGCCTTCCGAAAGGCCGGCTTCTTTTTGGAGGGAAGGCCAAAACATTCGCGGCTCAGGATTCAGCAGTGCGCGAAAGCCCTGGGCCAGAAGTCGATCCAATTTCGCAGCGCATGGGGCAAGGGCCCTGAACGTAGAGTTTGTGCTATTTTCCCTCCTGACACCACAGGGCGAGGGAAATCGAAGTGGGATTGATCGTCTGCCAGTCGTTACTTCTGTCACTGGTTAAAGAAGCTGTGCAACAATTTTAACGTAGAAAGAATTTGCATCTTCTACTTTTTTCATTGTTTAATTTGTCAGAAAGGGCAGAAAACACCTCTCCTTTCTATGAAATGTTGGATTCCGCCGCGTAATTGCAAGGCAAACATTATATTATTTTTCGACCTGCAGCCGGGAGCGGCGGCCATGAGAAACACGTGGCATGACGTCAATGGGAGACTTGTAAAAAGATAGAAAGTTGTTCAAATGCCTACTCAATAAAAGTTTTGTTAAAGCCTTGTCGTTGCAACATAAATATAAATCCGTCAAAACCTGGTATCATCGACACAAATTTTATTATGCGGAGTTTCAGTGGCGCCGTCTATCCGAGGTCAACAAAACCGTCGGCTCTATCTGCTACTAGCCACCTAACTGCTACCGCGAACAGTCGCCAGAAGCCGGAGGGGAAAGGGGGCAGAGCAGGAAGGGGATGGCGGGACCCGGACACGAGACTTTCTCCCTCTCGCCATGCTGATCGCTCCACATGACCACGCGCTCGCGCACGAGGTCACCTCATTATTTGTCAATTTTTTTTTAAAATAAATACTAAAACATAAAGGTAAAAAGCGTTTTTTTTGTTCTTTACTTTAGAAAGGTTGACGCACCATCTCCCAAATTATTTAAGCAAAACACTAAAATATTTGCACCGCTGCTTTAAGTTTTCAAAATACCGCATTATATTTCTCTTAGCCGCTCGCCTTCCTATTCACAATTTCTGGTCACGTGGACGGAAGCGCCACCATCAATCGTGCTGCTACACCGGCGCCGCTCGCTGCTGTAATTGCCGCCATTTGCGGCTCCGGTAAAATTTAATTTGAAAGCGTTTTTTTTGCATTTGTTTTTTAACGCCATAGCTTCATGCGCGACATTTTGGAGAGCTTTTGTTATCGTCGCCCGTTGTTATCGCACCCCCGAAAAGCGGAAAAATCATTTTTCTTTCGCCCATTCGGGAGATGTGAGGGAATTCGGGAGTCCGGGCGCCGTGCCGCTCAAGTGAGCGAAATCAAGCAAAAGGGCTGCCAAGGCGTCCCGCCTCAAATTTTGCAACGAAAACATACGCGCTTGAATCATCATGTCGTCAGCTTGATGGGTACGACACGAGGATACGTGACGAGAAAATCAATTGGTTCGCCTGCAAGCATACGGTACGAATTGTCGTGTCGTCTGCTCGAAATAATTGTTTTCAAACACTACTCGCGTTAATCCGAAATCCTAATTTTGCAGTGTCCAGAAGCCACGTGTAATGTTTTGTGGCTTTCGAGACTTTAACCGCGCTTACCCACTTCGTTAGCGGATTATCGGCGTCTGTCCTCAGTAGCATCCACGACGCCAAACACGACGGCTATGAGAATTAAACACGTCGGACCTTTCTGATCACTCACGTGACGGCAGCATTCAACCTGCACTGCGCGACCCTACCACAGCTATCGCTTTCGTTTCTTCGCACATTGTGGACAAAAGATAGGACTTTTCGCAGATAAAACGGGATCGAGCGATAAGGCCTGGGTGCTGCGCCTACGGCTGCAAACAAGAGAGCAGAGTTTAACAGAGCTCTGTTTACCATTCCTAAATGATGGTCGACCGGGATTGGTTCAAGAAGTGGTTCCACGACATCAATCGAACGAATTTCGAAACCGCAAGAACACACCCGTTTGTGTGAGGTGGGTAGGAATAGGACGATGAGCTTAATAGCTCATCGTGGTAATACGTTCGATGTACGTGTATACGTCCGTTTATTATGAAACAAACTTGTCTACATCACGACGCGAATCCATCTTAAAAGCCTAATAATAGCTTTGTTTAAAGAGATTTGCTGTTTTAACAAAAGCAAAGTAGCCTGTGCTCGTCACGAGTAGCGTTGGCTAACATAACCGGTGATTGCTGAGAACCAACGTTAGCGATCGCCCTTCCTGGTTCCAGGATACCATCTTTCGCGTTTCAGGGACAAAGCGTGCAGGTTAAAACCAGGAGGGTATTTCAGGGCTCTTGTCTTGGTTCTGCAACGTAGTACTACACAATGGTCCAGGTGACGACACCCTCTCCCCTCCGCACATGAAGACCTCGTAGACGTGAATGTCCGGCAATGCTCTTGCTGTCGAGGGAAAGCTCTAATTTTGCAGGCGGATATAATATTAACGCTTGATTGTTTATAACCAACTTACTTTTTTTTAATTGTTCATACGTACAGTACATTATACTAATTCTAATTTCATATTAATTTTCATAGGCTACTGCAGATGAATTTGCTTTAAATACATATGAAATCATCCCCCTAATACACAAGGATCTGAAATGAAGATTGGCAGCCTGTTTCGTAGGAGTAAATGTTTGAAAAATATTTATAAATTCGTAGAAGCCAAAATAGAATATCGAGTGTGTCCAGTCTTTTTAATTATTTTTCTTCTTCCATGCGACTTTATTAAACGTTTTACTCAACATTTACAGGATCATAAAACCGAATAACAGTTTGACAAAATCCGAGAGAACGACAAGAAAAACCTAAAAGTGAATGCCGTCCCGAGCATCTGCACCTAGCACACAAAGCAGTTTTGTGCCCCTTCAACTTCCCTTGTTGTGCCAGCAGGCGACGTTGATACTGCTTGGCCAGAGGACATTGCGATCCCCAGACATGTGTTTCATTTGTTTTCTCATACTTATTCACTTCTAGCGTAAACGCTGTTATTTTGTTTCTATGTCCTGTTTGAAATGACAGCTTTCTCCGATATTAGTACCGCAAAAGAAAGCGCTCAGACGAGGCCCCCTCTCAGACTTGTGCTCGTTACTTGAAAAATCTAGTGGATTACAATTACAAATTACCGAGCCTCAAATGTAATGAATTACCATTTTAAATTACTTTCGCTGAAACGTAACGGATTACTCTACTTATTACGTTACAATTACTTCACGTACTTTTCTGGACGCTTATACAGAAAACAATACAGAATTGTGGTATTCAAAAAAATGTTCTGCAACAATACTTTTCATTCCTCATACGCCCAGTACGGGTTCTTAAGTTTCGGTCACCTTGCGCCATCCCGGTTGCCAGGTCCGGATGGCGTGACGGACTTCGTTATGGGAAGCTGGGCGGGCCTTGCCAGAGACGAAGTTGCTTCCCTTGGCCGTCGACGACCAATTCTGTTGAACTCGGGAATAACTTTCAAAAAACAATTGAATACTTTGTAGCGGATGAAAATACAAAAAGAAACAATACTGCAAAAGGGTTACTTCCCCTGTACTGGGTTGGGAAGGAGGTGGTCGGGTGTTAGCTAATTCAAGCTCGGGAGTTGGCTGGCTCGTGGGAATACGTCCCCATTACGGGGACAGAAGTCCCTCGGAATCCCATGACCTGACTCGATTACGAAGCGTCAGCTCTCGAGCCCCAGCACAAACTAAACTCACTTGCTGAGTTTCCCCTCAAAATCACTTGTTGGTCCATCCCCCTTTTAGTGGACCGGCGAATCCTCGACGCGTCGTCAGACAGGCGTTTCCCACTGGCCGAAAGGCCAAAACCAATCGGCTGACTTTCTCGCCATGTGGCAATTGCCTATATTTCCGCGTGGGAACCCACGGTCTGCGTACATCTTCCGGCCGAAGGTCGGGCTGGTTCGTATGCAAGCAAAACCATTACTCGCAAGGCGAAGCGGACAGCCGACCCCGGTGTGGATAGCGCCGACCTAGTGAACCATCCCGTCATTCATTCTGCCAGAGGCGGTCTGACGTTGCCGTTCTGCCGTGACCCCCCCCCAAACTCGGGCGAGAAAGACTAAACCGATGTAAACGCGCCGTGTAAACGGTGCCGGCCAGAGCCACTGCGTTCTCCCGGACATGAACGCACGCTCTGATTCTCTCGGCAGAAAACGCGCGTTCCGAACTTCGCGTCGTAAAGTACGCCTGTCTCTCGGGGTCGCCCACCGCGGGAAGTGTTTACACCAAATCTTTCCTATCAGCCAAGTCTCCCCGGAGCTAACGGCCCACCCGCGGAGCCCTCATCGATCCTTACCCCTCCCTTAAGACTCTTGCTGGACTGAAAGAACATCTGACTCAAAAATATAAAAAAGGATCGAAGACATCATTTGCATTTCTACATAGGGTGCAAAAGACGGCAAGTAGCGTTGTTAAAAAAAGGTTATCTTCGTAAACATAAGTGCATACCACTGAAGATGAATACGTATACACATAACCGAGCCCTTCAACGTTGCAGAACCAAAAATACAAAAACGCCATTACACACGCTCCATGCAATGTCACCATATTGAATGACAGTACGTCACTTATAAGAAAAAAATACGCGCACATGTCACAATGCATGCGTCAACGTACATGCAATGAAGCAAAAAAAAGAAAGAAGTAGAAAAGCTGAGCAGAATACGCCTGCTGCAATATCCGCGCATCGAAACAAACAACAAAGAAATGCTTCGCAAAACAACTGTTTCTTGGCTCGTGCGCTGCTAAATCTGAAGTCACAGCAGTCACGAGGTTTGACGAAGTCTCTTCACGCACGGACACAGCAGCAAGGCGACACTCCTGGGATGTATAAATCAGGCCGCGCGGCTAGTGGAACCACCCATGCTCTCGGGTGGGCGGAGCGCTGAGTCAGTGGTACCCTAAAATATCTTCAGCAAGCTAAACAAAGCGTCTGCGTTAACGCTAGCGAACCCCTTTCAGTGGGTCACGATCACATCACAGCGCAGTAGCGCTAGAGCCAACTTTGAAAGTTTTGCCCCATGAGGGCTGCAAGACGTCAGGTAGAAAAAGGTTGTGGTCCGACACGATATGCACTTTTGCGCCCAAGAGCCCGCCATAAAATTTGACAAGCGCCCAAACGATGGCGAACGCCTCGCGCTCAATGGTAGAACAGCGAGTCGTAGTGAACGCATGGCTGAACGAACGCGATCGGCTCCTCGGCTCCGTCACAACCGATCAGGTCCAGGCATGCCCCTGCTGCCACTGCTGACGCGCCTGTCAAAAGCCAGCAAGGCTCCTGCAGGTTCGGGGTCGAAGAACTCGCTGCCTCACAAAGTGCTGTCTTTAGCTGCGGGAAAACGACCTCCGCCCCCTCCGTTCTTGGTATTTCGTTCCGTTCGCCCTTTTTGGTAAGGGCCGTGCAAAGCTGCTCAGCAAAAGCAGCGTAGTCTTTTGCGTACTCTCGGAAGTAGCCACACGGTCCCAAGACACTCTGTAGTTCCCTGCTATTGCGTGGGTAATCTAAACCCTCGGTCGCGGCGTCATTGTTTGGGTCGTGAGTATGCGTTCCAGACCCCACGACGTGCCCGGGGAGGGTGATTGACCCCCGGCAACCTGACACTCCTCCTGAATAAGCTCACCTGTTTGTTCAGTCGCGGCGTTTTCGGGGGGTGCGCAGTTCACCTTTCCAAAGTTTACGTCTTCGTGAAGTATGACTCCCACATGTCCCACTCTAGCACTGCTGTTTCTCAGCCGGTTCGCACGAACCACTTTAGTGCCGCCGTCCTGAGTCACGGGACCTGAAACCGCTACGAAAGCATTCGGTGACGCTATCCTTGGTTCACCCCGATCAAAATCCGGGTCTTCGTGCCGGTTCAGCAACTTCCAGTCATCAGATGAAAGTAAGCAATCCGCCGTGATGACCAGTCTATCGGTAACCGCACGCAGTACGGTGACCGGATCACTCTGACCAACCTTTCCTGGAGCCTGGCCTGCTGCGGCAAATGCACGAGTTTTGCTGTTACCTGTTGCCCAAAGCCCGAAACAAGGCGAATTCTGCCGCTAGGCTCGGCCAGTTCCGGCGGAACGGCGCTCTCTCTGACGACTGTTATTTCACTTCCAGTGTCTAGCACGGCCGTTAGCTCTTGGTCTGCCGGAGGCAAGTTCGACTAGGATCAGTCCTACACCTCTGGGTCCCTACTTGTCATTCTTATCTACCGCAGCCGTTGGCTGTTGGGGGAAACTCAAGACAGCAGGTCTCTCCCCTACCATTACTCCCAATACGAGTGGCTTTCGAGCCGTTTGGTCATGCTCTTTGCGGTTAGGGCAGTTTCGCAAAATGTGCCCCCTCTGGTTACAGCCAAAGCAACGAGGCGAAGTGCGAGGAGGGCTCTGCTTAGAAGTGTCCGTCTCTGGCTTCGAGCTATCGCCTCTGACTTCTATGCCCCTCGACACTCGCCCGTCCCTCTCGGCCTCCTCATACATCTGTACGACCTTAGCCAGCTCGTGCGCCTGTAGCCACATTCTCTCTTCGCGCAGCGTGACGTGTCGGAGACACTCCTCACTGAGGCTCGACTTCACCTGGTCTTCGACCATTAGATGAATCAGGTCGCCTTTGCTCTCTACGTTGCGCGCCTCCAGGTAGTAGCTGAAATAGCTGGCCATCTTCGAGGCGAACTGCGCCCACCCCTCGTCTTTTTGCTTACGAGCGCCGGCAAACCGCTTCCGGTAATCGCCAGGTCCAGGTGTAGTCGGAGCTCGTCCAGGACGGCGGCCTTGACGGTGTCGTAGTTAGCTATTTCCTCCGCAGATAACCTCGTAAAAGGGTACTTCACTCTTTCTGACAAGGCCGGCATAGTCAAATGCACTCGGCTTTCGTTCGGCACACCGTAAGCCGTGAACATCTTTTCGACACCGTCGAGCCAAACCGGAACTTCCGCGTCAGGTGGCAGTTTCTGATTTTAAGAAGTTTCGCGGATTGCGAAACAGGGTCCAGCCTGCCCATTCCAGTCGCCACGGAACCCGCCCCGCCGACACTCGGTCCACGATTTGCCGCGATTCTTTCCTCGCTCTCAAGTTTGAGCCTCAACATGGCAATTTCGTGCTCATCCTACATGCGCCGCATGGTTTCCGCGTGAGTATGGGCATGCGCTCGTCAGCGGACCGACTTTCCGACCCTTCCGCTCCTCCGTCGGGCCCTTTGTCTCTTTCCGCAGTTTTCGATTTATCCCCAGATTTCTTCATCTTTTCCGCCCAACTGACTCCTACGTCTGCGCAAACGCCAAAGAAACGTGAAGGTTCCACTCACCGGCGCCGCAGAATCTCCCTTGGACTGGATGGCACGGGATGACAGTGGGCTCCATTGACGCTAGTCGGTCTCTGATGCATGGGCTCTCTGCGGTAGTAGTTGTGTTGCCGCGCGATGATGTTTCTTCTATGTTGAAGTCGTCGAAGCCAATCCTGTCGACTGCGTCAGTACAGGTTCTTTTCGTCTCGGTCACCTTGCGCCGTCCGGGTTGCGAGGTCCGGATTTGGTGACGAACTTTGTTGTGGGAAGCTGGGCTGGTCTTGCCGCAGACGAAGTTGCTTCCCTTGGCCGTCGACGACTAATTGAGTCGAATTTGGAAATTACTTTTCAAGAAACAATTTAATAATTTCTAGCGACTGGAAGTTTTAGCGACTGAAATAAAACGAGAAATAATACTGCGAAATGATAACTTCCCCTGTACGGGGTTGGGAAGGAGGTGGTCGGTGTTAGCTTATCCAAGCTCTTGAGTTGCCTGGCTCGTGGGATTAGGTCCCGATTACGGGGACAGAAGTCCCTCGGAATCCCACGACCCGACTCGATTACGGAGCGACAGCTCTCGAGCCCCAGCGCAAACTAAACTCACTTGCTGAGTTTCGCATCAAAGTCACTCGTTGGTCCGTCCCCTTTTAGTGGACCAGCGAATCCTCGACGCGTCGTGAGACAGGCGTTTCCCACTGCCAACCAATCGGCTCACTCTCTCGCCTTGTGGCAATTGCTTACATTTCCGGGTGGGAACCCACGGTCTGCGTACATCTCACGGTCAAAGAAAGGTCGGGCTGGTGCGGATGCAAGCAAAACCATTTCTCGCAGGGCGAAGCGAACAACCGACCCCGGTGTTGGCAGCGCCTACTAAGTGAGCCATCCCGCAATTCATTCTGCCAGACGCGGTCTGATGTTGCCGACCCCCACACTTGGGCGAGAAACACCAAACCGATGTAAACGCGCCTTGTAAACAGCGCCGTCCAGAGTCACCGCGTCCTCCCGGCCCGGAACATACGCTTCGATTCACTAGGCAGAAAACGCGCGTTCCGAACCTCGCGTCGTAAACTACGCCCGTCTCTCGAGGTCGCCGACCGCGGCAAGTGTTTACGCCAACGCTTTACTACCAGCCAAGTCTCCCTGGTGCTAACGGGCCACCCGCAGAGCCCTCGTCGATTCTTACAGGCAGGAAGCATAGGTCACTTTGTAGGCAAATGCAGTTCAACTAAGTGCACTGTTCTGTTTTTGTTACAGCATATTCCGCCATAATAATGGTGGCGGATGAGGTAGAGGTGCAAGAAAACGTGGAGGTAGAATACATTCCCACGAACGGTGATTGCGCTTATGAACAAAGATATCAAGAAATGTCTACAAGATCATTCCACAGACGTCGCAAAAAGGAAGAGTCCCGGCAATCACTGCAATCAAAAAATGAAACAACGAAGCATTGTCAGCAGAGAATGAGCACACCTCTGAAAAGCCCCAAGCAAAATGACGAAAGAAACCGCAAATTTGCTATTGGAGAGAATTGCAGAGCTAGAACGCCAGCTCAACTTGAAACGAAAAAGGTGAAAAAGGCAGAAATTAATTGTGATACTCATGCTGGTCATTTCGTCCGCCTCTTTACTGAGGACCAGCGGTGTTACTTAAATCATGGATCACTGAGGCGGTCGACCTGGTCAAAGCACACCTTTAAGGAAGGGCTCAAGATCAGACTCGCTTGCGGTCATAAAGGCTACGACGTGCTCAGGGGGGATTCTGCATGTACTTTGCCTCCAGAGCGTACAGCGCAGAAGCACATGGAAGATGTCAAGTTTAGGTTAATTTTCGTTTACCCCATATTAATTAAGGTAACTGAAGTGACGTGTGAACACCCTTTTTCAGGTATACTGAAAAAAGTATTTTCTGCTTTGGCTTTTCAGATGGCTACCTTTCATCCGATTGAAAAGTATGCAACGCTCACCTTAGATGAAATACACCGGACGCAACGAATAGAATTAAACAACAGCACCCGTTCTGTTATAGGTGAATCCTTCTGATCAAATTCCAGGAACGTACATCTCCCTCTCGGCCCAACTTTGGCCCGTATGATTTGTCTCACAACTGTCGATGAAGATTGATGTATGTGTTTGCAGCAGGTGTTCCCGCATGTATTATGCAAATGTGTAAACAACTTTTTCTTATTTAAAAAATCGCGTCCTCTTAGGTTGTCGCCCCTAAACAGAATATATTGTAATGAATAGTTTTCTACTAACGGAAAAACCCAATCGCTGGCGGCCTCAGTTTCACTTTCTCAATTAGTGGAACCTCGGAGCTCTTTCTTCGTTCATTCACACATTCATCTGGCCCGACATTATATGGTTCGTCAAATGATACTTAACAACCCATGAAACTCAGCACCGACCTAACAAATATTCCTGGTTCGAGCACACTTTTAAAGCTTTATAAACCTCTCTTGGCAGATATTTTGTCGTAATCACCAATTTTCGCCTCAGATCGCAAAATATAGAAAATAACGTTTCTTTCGTCCCTTTTTTATGCAAGGAGGGGGAGGTGGGGACTCCATACGCCCTGACGCGCGAAGCTTGCGAAACAAAGCGAAAGAGGCAGCCCCGGCGTCCCGCCAATAATTTCGCAACGAAGGCATACGAACTATAATCATCGTGTGGTCTGCTTGAACCAGATGACACAATGATTCGTGACGTGACAATGAATCATGTAATTGGCTTAAAATACTTATTTTCAAACATTACTCACATCATGCAAAATCACCCTTTTACAGTATCCAATTGCTACGCGTGATGTTGAATGGATTTAAGGAGCTAGATCGCGCTTAACTGCTTCACGGGTTATTAGTGACAGTCGTCAGTGGCGTTCACGACGTCAATAAAGACATCTATGATAATCAACCACGTCACACCTCCGTCCTCAGATACGTGACGGTACTGTTCCACCGACATTGAGTAACCGTGCTCCAGCTATCGTCATCGTTTCATCGCACATTGTTGCAGATATATATACATGTTTTACACGCGGACAAACAGTTCCACCCTTCAATGCCAATGAAAACTTGATATTTGCCACACAGGCCTAGATTTTTAATCTTGTCGTTGTAACGTCGGGGAGTAAACAGACGCTCGCCAATTAAAAGACGGGTATAGATCTCTTGCTTTTGGCAGTATGCTCACTGGGCGATCTCGTGGCTGTCTCTTGCCTTCAAGCAGTGTAATCTAGAGCTCTTTTTCCCCTTTCTTTCCTGTCGTAGTCATAGAACTATTTAATTTATGTTGTAGGTAAGCATTTCCAGATGAAGCTTCCAGACCTAATCCTTGAGGCTGCAAACTAAGAGCATAGCATGGCTGCAGAAACCGCTATTTTTGGTTGTCTATGAATTGCAATAGCATTCGTTTTGGTCAAATTCAAGGACGAATTCTAACACGACGTCGAGGACGAAGTAATGAAGGACGACATCAAAGATGACTTCTAGGACGAGCTTTAGGGCGATCTCAAGGACGACTTCTAGAAAGATTTTAAGGAAGACGTCTCGAACGTTCTCTATAAAAATATTACGGACGACCTCTTGGACGACCTTAAATACGACGTCACGGATTACGTTCAAGAGGACGATGTCAATGAGAACGTGTAAAATGACCTCGAGAACGACGTAAAAGACGACGTCTAGGAACACCTCTTGGAGGACGTCAACGTCGCCAGGTCCTTTGGAGGGGTGCGAATGTTAAGGAGTGTAAAAATACTAGCTGAAATGGTCTACTGCGCATAGCTACATCACATTAGGACGCCAAAAAGCCAAAATATATGAGGTGTGGAGGGGGGGGTCATAAACTGGTGAAAATATTCACTCACAAATATGGACTGTCAAAGAAGCTTGGAAGCTCCGGGAACCCGAGGAGTGCTCCGAGTAACAGAAACCAATGAACTATATTTTTGGCATGGTACCGGTAGTCATGGAAGCATAACACGAGGCATGGAATCCACTTATTAGAATGCCATGTTCAATGGGCGCCACGTCCCATTAAGCCTAAACTCTTTCTATCATATAAGTTACAATGTCAAGCTTTTTAAAATACTACCGATAATAGCAGCATGATGTCTTTCCAAGCAAACCACGTTGCACAGCCGCCTTACATTTCGAATGCAAATACTGCCTTGATTTCTTAACCGGTATGTAGAATATATTACGTGGTTCGAGGTGGATCCCCCGGCGAATAATTTGTTCTGAAGATCACTTACTTAAATCATTCGTCGCAGTGAATAGGCTTGATGAATGGTGGAGTCCGTAGCATCAGATATGAGTGGTGGAAACCAGGCAATTTGGAGGCTTTATCGCATTAAGGAGGTTAAGTATGGGCGTCCGAACTGAAGGTGCCTTCATTCATGTGGAGGAGATCGCGTTCTACATTTCTTCGCAGCTGCCCCTACTTCTTCAAGAACCTCCATCGGCACCTTGTCCGACAGCAAAGATAGTATTCGACGGTGCCACAGTGAAGTAGTGGAACCTTCCCACAAATGAAGTGAAATGAGAAAGGAGGACACAAAAATACGAAGGGCGGTCATGCAGTTTATATGTTTGTCGGTTAAAATATTATGGCCCAAATTCACACGATGGAGCTGGCGCACATTCATCTCGGCATCTTCAAAAGTTTATTCCGCGTAGTAGAGCATAACGCCACAACAGCGCACTCTTTCCACTGGCTGCGCCTAAAAAGTACAGCCAGTGGAGCTGGTGACATTTTACAGCATCCCGTTTCCTGCCTTGGAGAGAGAACAATGCCCAGAAGGTTTAAGCTGAACAGCTGACACTGCATGCCATCAATAACAAAACTTAACATTGCATGACAATGTGTAACGTAAGACACTAAACACGACTGGCACTGCGTGCCTGGCATTTCCGGAATGATGAGAAGGTCACTGTGGGTGTGAAATACTTCCTCAAGAGGCAAAATCAGATCATCTACTAGCAGGATACCAGCCAAATCATCTATAGACGCATCGTTTTTGGAGTACAGTGTTTGCCATTAATGTAGAGCCAACCACGAAAGCAGTCGGAGCCAGCATGCTTCTGGGCGGTGGTGCTGCTACGGTAAACACTCGCTGGCTGCGTGGTTTGTGAGAGTGAGAGGAACTTCCCTCTTGCTTCGGGCGACTGTTATCAGAGCGAGCGCGTCACAAGACCCAAGTTTCCCCTAACTCTCAAAAACCTCGCAGCGAGCGAGTGCTGGCGGTAGCAGCCCCGCCGATCGGGATCTAGCTCGCTCCGGCCGGGTGTGCGGTGTACTCTAAACTTTTGGCAAAGTCTGCACATGTGTGAAGACTCAGCCCAGACGCTCGCAATAAAATATGTTTTTGCAGGTTAATATTAGGAACTTTCTGACCGCCTTGTAAAGAAACAAATTTCAAAAAAATACACTATTCGCTTTTCTCACAAAATGTCATACAAGATAAGGTTAAGGTCTCTTACCCATAAAACGTAAAATACGACATTTAAAAAAAATACTATATTAACGTAATATTACTTATTTTTTCGAAATATTGAAAATGAAAATGCTTAATGGTCAGCTTTAAGTGGGAAATGTTCATGTGCTCTATTAGACCAGAAACCCGCCGTCAACACTATAGACAGTGTTTTGGGGGACGCACTGGGTAAAGGGAACACAGATCTACCTTTCTTGCTCAACAGCCTAGTTAATTTTTTTCCAGGTGATCATTGGATTCGCGGACCAGCTGCCCAATGGTGACGGGCAGCGCGACCTAAAGCTAGTCACTCGGTTGAAAAGGAAACACTTGGATCCCAATCATTATGAAAATATTAATTCGGGGCCAGTCTATCGGCTTCTCGAACCACTGCACTGCATCTGCCATCAGACTCCTGTTGGATCAGAGGCGGAAGGAACAGAAGGCGCTCAGGACAGTATTGTTCCTGGACCAAGAGTTCAATCGTTTTCCGCTCTTGACATCGAGAAGCTCAACTACTTCACTGAGCTGCCATTGCCTTGAGAAAGGGAGGGCAGCTGTAGATTTCTTGAAATAATTGGGAAAGGTCTTCGCCAAGATGGAGATAGTTACAGAAGGGCAAGTATCAGCAGCTTAAAAGTATGTGTAAACCGGAGAGCAGCTGACGAAAGAATCTGCGCAAGGGAAAAAGAATACTACATCTAGCACAAAGGAATTACGTTTCTCCTGCTTTGTCGCTTAACTCAAGATGCCTTAAGAAACCTGTTCTGCCCTGTACGGCTCAGTTCACGAGTTCCATGGGCATTGGAGTGTCAGTACTTTCTGCCAATGATTGTGCTCACATAATTTTTAAGAAAAAGGATGCTTGGTTCTATGACATTCGTAACTCTGCCACTGGTTGAGTTCGTAGCATCAACGCCCGACATCTCAAAAATGACTGACACAGATGTTGTTCCTGTCGATATTCTTAGGCCAAATGTTACAAAATTGCAAAATATGCAGTACTTCTGTGGCTAAGTTGCACTAAATGTTCCCAAAAAGGCATCAGCTCTGCGAGAGATGTAGGTCCTCTAGAGAAGCGTGACCAACGCAAACGGCACGCATCTAATCGTCTTCAAAACTGTGAACCAGAAATAAACTGACTTTGCGTCGTCAGAGAAAATGCTGTGGTTTCTGAGAGCTGGAAAGAGCGTCTCTCGCCAAACCGAACACAGGCTGGTAATGTCACTCTCAACCGTTGACCAGTTTCGGCAAACAATTGCAATGGCAGAAGCTGACCACTGCAATCGTCAAACATGCCTCAATGTCAGAAACAAGCTCATCGGCGAGTTTAAGTTGTGCCTATACTCTAAATAAGTATGTGCGTCTACTTTAACGCACAAAACTCGGAGAGCCAATCAACGGAACTTCCGGAGTCAGCTCATCGAATGCGATGCCGAAACACATGTTTACACCAAAAACGCAGTCTGAGTTGTGAAATTAAGCAATGCAAGCGTGACGTTTTGCATTGCTTGATGTCGCAACGCAGACTGCGTTTTTTGGTCTAAACATATGTTTCGGCATCGTCATTCACTGAGCTGCCTCCGTAAGTTGCGCTGAGTGGCTCTCCAAGTGTTGTGCGTGAAAACAGACGCACATACGTTTTTTAGAGTGTACAAAGGTTTGCACGAAGAGACTAAGACAGGAAGTGTCCATGAAACAGGCACAACCCATGTGTGCATACAAAAGCGTCGGTATGCAAGCTGCAGGGACAGTATAAAGTAAGAGCACCCACTTGCGTGTTGTTATCGGTTTCAGGGGCCAGTCGATTCCTCAACGTTTAAAAAACATCAAGTAACAGGTATTTAAAAAGATCAATAAGGTATGTTTTATTCTAAATATAAGTTACTTATTCAAAGTTATGTATATAAGTTACTTATTTACGATCCTGCATTAGATCAAAAGTTATTAATAAATCTGTACAACTCACAGGTATTTATATTTCCGTATCAAAGTGATTTATAATTCTTTGCTAGTCCAACTGAAATTCATAATTTTGTATGAGCCCAATAGCTATTTATAATTCTGTTATAACCTTGTTAAGTTAAATAGTTACTCATAGTTCTGAGAAGCTCAAGATTCGCCTATAATCCTGAATAGGTTCTGGACAGTGATTGCTTTAAAATAAATTATTTATTCTAAGAAACTCTAGATGCACACTTTTAGTGTTTGATTTAGGTGTAAGCTTTGATTGCACCGTAACCACTTGTAGTGGCTCTAAAGCTGCATATCAGGGACCAAAAAGAAGGCAAAGTAGTTAGTTCAGCTATTGTGTTTCAGGTCTCCTAATTTTAGTGAAGTTTGCACTTTTAGACATTTAGCCTACTCGAAATATTAACTGCGACATTACTCATGTTTTTGAATACAATCGGGATAACACTGTGACTATCCTTGAATTTTTCTTTATAATTTGGGAATTTTGATTAAATTTTCCTACGCACAATGTCTAGCATAAATTACCTCTGGAATTTTTTTAATCTTGAGATTGTCTACTGTATGATCGCCAATGTTCTAACAACATAAAAACAAATAATTCATGAGTTAGCGTGAAATTATCCATGCAAAATATAATATTAATAGATATAGAAAAACAAAGCCTCAAAACCACAACGATTAAATAGCAAATTACAAACCTCATTAATAAATTCCATTACAAAATTAACAAAAAAAAACTGAGAAGCAAATGTATTTACAAGGAAAATAGGTATTCATTTATAAGTACCTCAACAGATAAACTTTGGAGATATATCAACCCACCTACGCAACTGATTTGAGACACAGCAACAAAAAGCAATACGGACAAAGATAACAACTTCAACAACTCTTTTATTTCTGACTTTAGACAAAATACCAACAATTTGTCCGACTGTACCCAATGTTTATCGGAGCACTCTAAATATCATAACAATATTTGAATAAGAAAATACAAAACCTTCTTTATCTGATAGGAAAAAAAAGTGCGCTGTGCCAGACAAAATCACAGACACATCGTAAAGAGATATGCCGAATTTGCTCCAAAATTTCTGTTAGTAATATTTCGGACATAACGGGAGAAATACAAAACTCCGCTGACTTGAAGAAGGGTTAAACATTTTTTTCTTCAAAGATGGCGACTAAAACAACATCAAATTGTAGGCAACTCTCCCTTATATTGGCCTGTTGTAAACTAGTAGAGCATGTATTATAAAAGCATATAACTTATTTTATGCACGAGAACAATATTTTATGTACCCACTTACATATTTTCTGATCCAGCTTAATAACAGTCATGCAGTTAATTAAAGTCGTGCACGATTTTTCTTCAGTCATTAATTATAGAGGCGAGCATGTTTGTTCTTAGATTTCTCGAGAGCATTCGACAGAGTCTCCCATCCAAGGCCTTTTTTTTCCAAATTAAATAACTCACTTGGCGACGGCACACTTGTTGTGTGAATTAAATATTTTCTGACCGGATAATGGTAATACGTATATATTTACGAGAACAGTCCAACTAATGAACGTGTGTGTTCCGCCGTACCTCTGGGCTCATCACTTTCTCCTATCTTTTTTCATGCTGTATATAAAAGACGTAACGAAATATTTTGACGTAAATATCATACTGTTTGCTGACGACAGTTTTATCTGTTCTGAAATAAATCGGTCAGAAGAGATAAAGCCTCAAAGAGCGTTTAGTAAGATCGCAAATTGGTGTAGCTGCAGGCAATTGCTTATTAACAAGAATAAAACCGTTGTCATGCCAATACGTAGAACAAAAAAAAACTTAACTGCTCGTACGAAAGCAACGGAAGAGTTCTAGATTACTTCCACGAACGCAAGTATATGGGACTATTAATCGCAAGCAATCATAACATGACACTGCACATAGACGCACTAACAAAAATGGGCAATAAAGATAATGTGATGTATACGAAGACGACTAAAACATGCAGCGCGCGATACTAAACGTTAGGCCTCTACCCTAATCCACCCAATGCATGATTACGCTAGTCCTTCCTTGTTCCCCTTCACAAAAACTGATTCAAAAATTAGAAAAGACGGAGAAGCCAATGGTCATATTCACGCCAGTACAAACCTAGCGGGCATGCCTCACCCACAAGACTCAGTCAGCTGACAGGGTATCCAGCCAGTAGAAAACAGAGCCAAACCCTCAAGGTTAAAAGTAATGCACCAAAAAATAAACAACACGAAAAATATTAAAAAAAAATATTTGCCTCAAACTTTTCAAAGGTGAACAACTCTATCAAAAATTTGAAAATTATTCAAAAATTGCAAGTCTAAAAATAATTGCTTCAAATGTTCTTTATGTGTAATCGCTGTTAAAGAATGGGATAGTTTTTCCGAGTGGGTTCTTCATGTTAGGTGGGTCTCCTTTTTGTCAGCGATGTTGAAGTGCTGTTAATGTAACAATACCATTGTTTTACTTGTTGCTGTATTTCAGCAGTTTTGTTTAGCTTTTATTGTGTTTGCGGTTTTCTATTCCTGATTGTATCCAGCCTACAAAAATCTTGAAATTCGGAATAGTAGTACTAATAAATAAATAAAAATCAATGACTGATAATCGAAATAAAACATGACGCTATTTAGCAAAAGCAATACTCTAAAAAAAACTAATTTTGTACTTTTTTGTTGCAGAAATGTAATCTTATACGAATGCTCTTTCCGTTTACTTGAACATATGTTTTATTCTAGTGGGGAATAGTTAAATATGTAAGATATTCACCGGAAATATATCAGGCTCGGCAGGCGAAAAATGAGGAGGACTATTGTCGGGGTGAGGGACTATCTATGATGATAAAATATATGTTTTATTAATGGTTATGCTACCCTTGTAGTAACCACGACAATCATTATTGGACATCGGAATCGTTTAAATGATTAGCAAAAATGTAATATTTTTAGATATGTTAATATTTTGTAGTTTTTCGTTTTTGCCCGATTTAAAAGTAGACTGCAAGAACGGTGCCGCAATCCGTGCCCTCAATGATGCTGAGAAAGGTGACATAATTTTACTCACACCGTGATTTCTGTCCTCGTGGCATCCATCAAAGACATGCTCCAAGGACATAGTGTCTCTCATTGAGTGCACTGGCGGGCATTCCGTGCACTCCGGATAAATATTCCATCCTCCATTGACCACCACACCCTCGACTGAGAATCCGCGCAGTATGACTTCCGTTGGCTGCGCGCACAGCACGGCTAAAGCCCGGGTGGATCATTACAAAACCCCCGAAAATATGGGCAGGTTTGCTAAGTGGAAATATAAAATACGATATAGCTACGTCAATACTGTGAGCCCCTCCGAAAACTTATGGGAGCGGCGGCGAACGTGACAGTAGGCGCCTCTAGCGGACTTGGAGTCTACGGAAGCAGACGACGCAATGAAAAAGTATAGGCTCTGCGACGTCCTCGAGCTTTGCGAGCCCCGTTTCTTCACCCCAACAGCAGGAAAGTTTCATTATGGTCAGTCCGCTCACAAAGCGGAATCCAGCTGATCGCAACTGGAACGACAAAACAAAAATAGCAACACGCTCATAAACAAAGACAAAGCAGTTTGTTTATAGGTCTCGAACACCACGCAGGGGGATCATGCGCCTTTGAAGCGCATCTGGGAAGCAGAAAAAATGCGTTTAGCTAGTCCAACTGCGTCGTAAGAGGTCACTGCTTATCCTTTTACAAACCCGTTGTCACATTTTTTTACCTGAATAGGTAATTATTAAAACGTGCGCAAACAGCACGTTAAAATTACCAGAGCAAGCACACCAGCCTCTGCAGCTTTACAAAAATAAAATGTAACGAGAAATATGAACGTGCAAACACTTTTCGAACTTTGCGGAAAAGATGGGGTCCCCGTCGCAGACGAAAATAGAAAGAAATGTGAGAACAGTCGCGAACAACCGCGAATGAAACAAAGAAGTTAGCAGACGATACGAAGATAGAAAGCACACAGCAAAAACCTTGTTCAACGGCGACGATCCATCGGGGCGTCAGTAGGAGCATTGAGAATTAGCAGGTGGTGCTCGTCGTTGGTATAGAGTCCACAACAAAAAAGCGGAAGCAACACGACGAAGCTATAAAAAGAAATAAAAGCATTCTTTTTTTTTTCAGCTGCACGTTACAGCGTTTGTTTATTTGCTTTCGCGGCGTTGGTAGGAACTAAACAAAAAAAGGAAAGGAGCAACGTAATATAACTCCCACTGTCCGGTACACTAAGAGTCGCACGCTGCAATCTGCTACGTGCTAGAAGTGAGTGACCTTTTTTGTTTTTTGCTTTCGCATTTCTTTTTCCGGTAACTTCGGCAGGTTGTTTTTTTGCTCGCTTGGCGCAGCAGTTCAAAAGTACATCCCAGCACTTGTTGTTGAACATGTCCAGGCAATCCTTGCACACCGTGCCTTTGTTTTGAGTGTTGATCAGCAGCCTCAAGTGCGTTTTCAGCTGAACTCTTTGTTTGGTGAAATATTCGTCTGTTGAGGCGTCAGTGCTGATTTTAAAGCCAGGCTTAGATAGCTCTTCCAGTTTAATTTTAAGTAACTTAATTGCTCACGTCTGTTCGGCCTTCGGGAAGCGGCAGAAGGATTTTCCACCAAATCACAAAAACTTGTTGTTGCGGTGGAGATGGCAGCCATATGGCATG
This sequence comes from Ixodes ricinus, assembly GCA_037355805.1. NCBI lineage: Eukaryota > Metazoa > Arthropoda > Arachnida > Ixodida > Ixodidae > Ixodes > Ixodes ricinus. The sequence goes on along the minus strand of JAZHYW010043615.1, from coordinate 27,279 downwards.
CCTGCCATCTACAAGTATGCGCTGGTGTATGTACGAAGGCGGCCGGTTGATGCACCAACGATGACCCATAGGAGACGTGACAGCGTACTAAAATAAAATACGAATAGAAATGTGTAACGAGCTTACACTTTTAATATATTTATTAGGTATTTAAAAGTACATAATAAGATTTCGGATCAGAAACTCAATCGAAGGTGAACATAAAAAAGTATCACAGACGACACTAAAAAAAAAAGTGGCAGACGGTTTTTTAAATGTTCGGGCATAGCGTAGCAGACGAGCCGGTGGTAGTAAGTGACGAAGCGAAGGAAATAAAGTAAAAACGAAGCCGAACAAGGCAAAGCGAAATACGCGATGGTTCGAACGTCAGGTAAACACAACAAAAGCCAAACAAACAACGTAAACGCAGGAGGAAGAAAGACCGCGGCGGCGTAGCATCACCTCCAACATAAATAGTAAGTAGACTTAGAAAAATGGAAGGACTAAGCACTACCGTTCGGTAAGTGACCTTTTTTTTTTGTTGGGGGGGGGTACTTTGCTTGTATTAGTTTCAGTAATAGCGCCAGATTTGCTTGTGCACAATCGACTTCTTCGAGAGCATACTGACATCGCAGTAACGTAAAGTGGTTCGAAATTGTCTTTTGCTTCTTCATCCGGACATGATCGGGACTAGCCAGCTCGCGTATTCGACGAAACGGTTTTAAGCAATATATTCACGAGACATTGGAACTGTAACAACAAAACGAATTGATCGGTATGAACAGTAAAGTTGAAACGTAACATTGTTTTAAAATATTTTTACATTGCCCTTTTTTAAGAAACAGGGCGAAGGTATATTCGAGTTTTGCCTGGCTTACGTAAGTTCTCACAGAGTATTTTTTTCAGGAGAGCCTGAAAATTGCACCCTACAAGGTGTAACATCTTTCCCACGTGAAGAAAATGTCCTTGACTCATGAGGTGGCACCTATTTGTTTAACTATACAAAGCAGCGAGTAACCTGACATTTTTTTGTTTCTTTGGTCGCCTCGCACGGAGATAGGCAAAACCAATGCGTTGTTGAGAATCCGTCTGCTAGTGGAGATTCCGAGCTCGCCAGGGGCGTTGCGATCACTTTTCGCCCACGATCTGCGGGAGTTGGCAGTATTGGCTTGCATGGTATTTGGAAATATGAAGGAGCCTAATTGAAAAAAGGGTTATTGTCGTGATATCGCTGCCAGGATGTCTTCCAGAATAGAAAAGCATTGCAATGTGGGTTGCCAGTTCATTGCTGTGACACACGTGACACGCATTTCTCGATGAACGACGACGTTTGTAGATGGGCGAAACGGTTGGCTAAAAATCGGTACCAAGAAATGGCGAGACTATTGTCTCAGAGTAACGACTCATGAGCTTCCGAAAAGGAACAAATGTTTTAAATTTGACCGGCGCATGTTGGACTAAAAAGGTGCTCAGAAGGGGATATAACGAAGGCCCTGGCAAGAATATTGTGCAGCTATAGAAGCACTCCGCTACCTTCAGGGCGCTCGCCATCCGAAATGTTGCTCGGGTACAAATTGCGCACGAGACTAGATATGTGCTTCCCGCCCAGGTGCAAGACAGTCGACCAGGTAAAGTCACGGGAAGACGCCGGCTGGAGCTTTGCCCCAGGAGATCCGGTATACATCCGCAACTATAGTAGCGGCGAGAAATGGACGCCGGGCAAGGTCAAGGAAACCGCGGGCTCGCGTGTCGTGAAAGTAGAGACGGACAACGGGGTTGTTCACCGTCACATGGATCAGCTTCGCAGAAGAAGCACCGATGCACCAATTCCGGCTTCAACTCCCCCTGCTGGCCCTGGAATGCCTGCGGACCACTCAGATGCGGAGCTGGAGAGAACGCAGGCTCCCACTGCCAGCGACATCGAGGGTCCTCTGTTGTGGCGGTCAACACGGGTCAGGAGGCCCGTAGTAAGATATGGATTCCAAGAAAAGGGGGATGCTGCGAACTGCTAAAGGCTTCGTCAGCGCCACGTGTGCCCGCCTCCACTCTGGTCGTCGCTATCACCAAGCGTCACGGCAGCCTCGGTTATCAGCTTTCCTTTCGTCTCTTCTTTCCTTTCGCTGGTTATAAAAACCCAAGCCACGCAATAAACTTTGTTCTTTGCTGCCCCGCTACCAGTCTCGTTGGGTTCTGCGAGCTCTGCAACCGACCCGTTAGCAGGCGTCCGCCAGCCACTGGCGGAGTACAACGGTCAGGCATCCGCCAGCCACGGGCGGATTACAACAAATACCATGCCAACATACATTGACGCCTATCAAGCGTTGGACGAAATGTTTTTGCAACACGCAGAACGCTGATATATTTCTCAACCAGTCATTGTCCTCGCTCAATCAGTCCTTGCGCTAGTTGAAGATGATCATATTATAACATTATATTTTCGAAGGAGACTTAAAAATACAATCATTGACGATGGCTTGTACGAAGTATAGACGAACTCATGTTTCCAAACAAACCTGAGGGCACCGAGCGGACGCCACCGGCGGCGCGCATGCCCGGTGGTGTGTGAGCAAGAAGCTCGCCGTCGCCTTTAAACAATCATTTGCAATGCGATGTTGTTGCCGTCGGTGTTAGACCTCATTTTTGTGTCAAATTGTTTAAGTCTATGTCTACCTGGCAATGTTTGTCTACTTTAGCGGGCTCAGCGAAAATAACGAAAATCCTAACACTGCAAAATTTCGAGTGAATAATGTGAAAATATAGCCATTCATTCTATGTGGATGCCACATAATGAACGCTAAAGCCTAATTCACATATCGAGATTTCGCTCGTTCTTCTTAGACATGACGTCACTTGTGCTGCAAAAGCATGAACCGTAGCTGAGATGGTCAACGTCGATACTGAAAATTATTTATTTATTTATTTATTTATTCTTATTTTCAGTGACCCAACCAACAGCTTAACGCCTCCCTAGTGGTGGACCTATCAATGACCCACATAGGTAGAAAAATGTTAAACAGGATAAAAGCAAAACTTCTTGGAGAAGAACAACAGCCCTCAAACACTTTCGGAATTTGCGCTTCTCTATCAGGCATATCAAGACCAGCATTCCCCACAAGAGAAGTTCTAAATGGTTATAAGTTAGTTGCAGGCGTGCCATGGGTGCCCTTTATGGCAAAGCTCGGTAGGGCAAAACAAAAGCATAAAGTTCAACAAGACCCACGAGGAACGTGCAGAGTAGACGTGACTGAGCAGCTCTGGGGAATCAATTACACCATTTACAACCCTATCACAAACATGTCAGTTCACGAATTGCCCTCCGGAGGTGTAGCGCTGAGTCTAACTTCGCTAAGTTCACAAACCATCTCATAACTACTAGAAATATTAATTCGGCCGAGAAATGAGTTTCGGTCATAACACAGTTGGTGACGGACACTTGCAATAACCATCAGTATCTTTTATTTACACTTTACACCCCAGCCCACTTAACCCAATCACCCCAACTTGCAGTATTTTTGCGGCTCGCCCTCTACTTTATTTATTTACTCAGGGTGAACGTTTAATCTATACGCTGTCGTTTAAATACAAACGACAAAACGCTCGCAAGTATAAGATGCTAGTTTCTAACGGCGAGAGGTCGCTCAACAAAGAAGCATCGACTACGGCGCGCAGGCGGCTCCCACAATTTATCGGGCCATTCAATATCTGTGCAAATAAACAAGTAAATGCACATCGGAGGTATCAGTGATTTAACCAAAGCGTTCTCATGCGCCGTCGGACTGACGGCACTTAGTTTTTCTCTTTCACGCGCCTATCCACGATTTTCAACGAAGCTGTTTTGACCATATTCCTAGTCAGAGCCGGTTCTGCTGGAGTTTAAGCTTGTGGGCTGGCTTCAGATGATCGGGAATGGCAAGTCAGAGCGCGCAAGGCGACATAGTCGGCTTCGGCTGGGACGACCCACGCCCCCTTGCGGCCCCCCGTTTTCGATAGACGACCGGATGTCGGCGCGCTGCGAGCTGGCTTTAAGTAAAATAAAGAGATTGTCATAGGGACGAAGAATTTCCTGAGACACGCCTGGCTAGCTTGGGCAGATTTCGAAAGGGACAGCTCTGCGCGCGCCGTTTCGAGACCACCCGCTGACCTGCGCAGCGAAGCGGATTCGAGGAGGCAGCGAGCGGCAGTCCGTTTAGCGGCGAGAATAGGTTTGAAGTCTTGACTGACGCGTCGTTTTACGCCCTCGAATATGTGCGCTTTAATGACGATGGCGCCAAGGGAGCGCCACGCCATCCAAGCTACACGAATTTCCCGGTTTCCTGGACCACTTGCAGGGCCGCCGCCCCCCACACTTCAATCACGCGTCTGTTTCACGCAGTACTTCTATTGCCATTGGCCTGCTTTTGGCGTGCGTTCAGTACGTTTGCGTTTCGGCATATAATCTGGCTTAAAACACGTACTGCACCGAGAATCCAGCGTTTCAGGCGTCGGTTAGCGCTGCAATAGCGCTTAAGCATACGGCATCCGAGTCTGGCGAGCATCCGCAGCACGAAATAATAATTGATGCGAGTTCGCTTTCCGAAGAGTCATTTGTCGACGTGGGCGTATTTAATTTAAATAGGCGAACTGATTGGGAAACGAAGACAATCCAGCATACCAACGGCACGCCGGGGCAATAAATCTGTTTGAAGCTGCGACCAGATGAAAGCCGCCATGACCAGCATAATTGGGTATTGCCAGTAATAACCCAGTTTGCAATTCTGACCAGACTAATCATACAATCCAGCATAAATCCAGATTAACCAATCACGACCATTATGACCTGATCAACCAATACGACAGATGTTTAACTGCATATCAGTACACCCAGTTTGAGCCGGGACCAGCTTGCGCTGTTTTTTCACAGGGGCGTCAGGCTGGTCGTTCTGGCAGCTGTACGCATAGACATAAATAAAAAAACAATTACGTTGTCAACGTCCTGATACAATATGTTGGTTGGAATCCTTAATATATTTCAATAAATACATACATATATATACGAATAATAATAATATTAATAATTTCTATTTCTAAGAAATTGAAATTTACATTAACACGGCATATTGAAGCCGCAGAAGGCTTGCAGGATGACGCCCATAAAATTTAAAGACCAAATGCGATCTGCCAATGCAAGACAGCCCCACATTGCGATAATTTGTCATGACAATAATAATAATATTACTATAATAATGACATTAATTTCATGTCCACAACATTCGAACACAATAATAAGACACCGCCTGGCCCAGCCATAAGGCTGAGAGCAGGCCCGCAGTCGCGCGGCGTCAAAAAAGGTTAAAGCAATGGGGTAATAGAATATATTAGTTTATTATATCCGTAACACACGCATGATACCCACAGCGATATTTTTCTGAACCTTTTCAACTTCTCTAGCGTCGGCACGAAAATGCCCCTGGAAGTTTGCCGAAATAAAGGCACATAATGAGCGTGACCTCACCAATAGCGTAAATACTGGCGGTCACAACGTGCAGTGACGACCAACCTACAAGGAATAAGGCGTTTACCCGTTCGACCGAATGGCGGAGTAAACACCTGCACAAAAAAGGGGATAAATTTTCCACCCCAAAATGCAACATATCCCCTGCAGATCGTAATACCAGTTTTCATCGGGACGTTTAACAACCTTCAGTACACGAATAACTTTCATGCGCCACAGCTCGAAGGCGTTGCACATACTGTAATTCCATAACCTCACAATGTTGTAGCCGTGTGCGCGCGCGCAACAAATTTCATATAGCAATACGGCCCATATGGCCCTGGTAGCACAAAATAGAACAATCCAACGCCTCACAGTTCCCACACGCAAAATTAACGCGAACTCCGAGATCACGCCCGAGTAAAAACACTTCCGGTATTTCCTTTACAGCACTATCGACTCACTCTCAACATGGTGCATCCGCAATTACACACCCTGGCCTGTGTAAAGGAAACGACAACTCATTGTCCGCCCGTTTAGTGGATTTGAAAAGTATATTAATTTTTGTTTGTTTGTTTCGCGTGTTAACTGGTGATTGCATTTTTGGCGAACCAGTCACGACTCGCGCGGTGTCATGGTTCAGCAGACGAAGACATTGATAGTACTTTAGATGAGGGGAGATATAAGGGCAGTGTCGTAAGCGTATTAAAATATGCTGCAAATCGAGCTACTCTCGTTGAAATCTTGTTTACAAACAGATTGAAAAGATTGAAAAGTAAAAGTGACTAAGCGGATCCCTCGTTGGACGCCAGCTTTAATCGCCATACGCGTGCTTGTAAACTTTCCTACATAAACCACATGAGAGCGACTAGAAAAAAAATTCAACCATGCGTGTAATTTTTGAAGCGGGCGCGGAAGGTTCATTTTGGAACTTCCGCTGTCTGAGAGTGAACCGTGGAAGCCGAAATCATACAATTTCCGAAGAAGAACTTTGCGGCTCACTGTTTCAAATGATTTTGCTACGTCTATTAACATGGCACACGCAAATAGGTTGCCATCCAACGCGCCCGTGTATTAGACCAGCAAAATCCTAATAATACTATTAATAAAAATATAATGTATAGTACTGCATCAAAAAAATGGTGGAGGGAGATCGATGAAAAAAGCTGCACGGTGCAGCTTGACGAGTGTCCGGCCCCTATGTTACACAAACAGATCTCAGCAGAAGAAAAAACAAAACAAGACACAATGGTATTCAAAAAGTAATCAGTTGGCTAATATTCTACGCTTTTCTTAGTAACCGATGATACATGTATTATTAGTTCTATGTAGCTATGTATGGATGTAAAACATGTTACATACATACATTGAGCAGGGCACATATTTCTATAAAATATCATGCACGTACCGAAAACCGTGAAATGTTGCGGTCACGTCATATGCATCGGCAAAATTCATACGGATTTCGGGGCCCAGAGCAATGATACGCTGGCCTGAACTAGCCTTATTTGAAAATACTGACTTTCCAATCACAAGTCTCATATTTCAGGAAATATTTCTGTACACGTTTCTATGTTTAGTTGTCGCCAAGTCTAATCACTGACCTTAAATTGCGCTATTGCAATAAAGACGTTTAGGCTTCCTAAGATTCATAGGGCCGAATCTGCAAATAAGTATTCAATGATTCACTGTTAAATGACATATTGATTTCAATAGGGCAATAGATTTTGTCATGCATTAGGAAGTGGTGGATAACTTCAACATAACTTGCACAAATTAAAAAAAAAACTTACTTGTAGTTTATAAACAGTCCAAATTCAGTCTTTCCTTGACTATTTTTCGAATGGTCTTTTGCGACTCCTTATAAGCCACTGAATGCCACTGTGTCCTTGTTGAGTAATGGCTACACGCGATTTTCATAATAGAGGCTGTCCAAGAAAATATAGTCACATACGCCACGCTGCAGCTACTTTGGAAGATGCTAGCCAAATTCCGCACGTGCAGATGATTGGTTTTAAAACCATGGGAATCCCTGAAAAATACAGCGTTATTATATCAATAGATTATTTCTGACAAATTATTAACTAAGTGGGTCTCAAATGTTATATTAAATCAATTGCTCAAATGTATACACGTATTACAGCAATCTCTGAATAATTATTTTGGGTATCGTCAATATCACATTAAATATGGTTACAAGAAAAATTAAAATTAGCTTTGGAAGGCTACTTCAAGAGAATACCACAATTAAATGTACACGCACAATTCACAAGTGTATTTTCAATAGATTGAGCTGCATTGTGCCTGCTTCTATCAAACTGGTATATTCATGTCCCTTCCCGGTGGTGGAGCTGTTTTCACGTTTTACTCTGTATATTATGAGCGTATGTGCCAGCCGTCTTTGCACTTTAAGTTTAATCGTAGGAGAAGTTTTAAAGAGCGAGCTCTGGGTTTTGAAAAAGACTGACCCAGCACGGGTGCTCATGAAAGGCATTACGTAGTTCATGGCTGTACGCTTGCGCTTCTCGTTACGGCTTTCGTCAAACGCATAAGTAAACAAAGATAACCCTTCGCACACACTGCAGTGCACGTATGCATTCCCATGTTCAGATGATTGACATATCAACAAGGAATTGGTGTATAAACATTGAGACGATATTTTGTGTTTTTACTCTTAAGAGGCACATATGTTCCTGGGTTCTTTTGAAAAATATTTGAAGTAGTATTTACGCAATATTGCTTACGACTTATATATATAAAACTTTTATGACCCTCCTACATCCAAAGCAACATGTGCAGGGGAATGATGGGGACTGCAGCTTGGAATACTCGAGCAGAATAATCTGGAGCTTCCGGCCAAGTTCGAGCCTATATGCCTGCCGAGCCTTATAGTGGGTTCCTTTAATTATATAGTGTCTGCTTCTTCGTCGAAACCAGTCCACTGTGCACTGCAACTGAAAGAATATTAATCATACTGTTACATTGTGCTACATACTGATGAAACGTACCAGTCTGCGATTTGTGCTCAGCCCATGTCGCGAACTTTCTTCACTCTAGATGCTCCATAAACTTGAACATAGTTATTGGTTTTAGTGTACATAGTTTGTACAATTTTTCGAAGGCTTCGCAAAAAAAAATATATTTTTTATCGGTAAGGTAAGCGCGTTCTTTTTTCACTGGCTATAGTGGTTGGTAACAGGTTTCTTTATTTGCAGATGGCGAGTGACGGATTTTCTGACCTTTGATGTGACGATTACAACACTGCTTTTTAAGCTCACACTTATAGGAGTTCTTGCATTCATCCCGAATACCTTAAACTATCTCCGTCTTTTCTCCCACACCACCACTTTCACCATAGAAAATAAGCCAGCGCCCATGCATTTTCTCCAAATGTCGAAAAATGCCGCAGCCTTCAACGGCAAGCAAGGTGGAAAGACGCTGTCCGAGCTCGACTCCTTATATCCGAACGGGACTATAATCCGTCTCGATTCCAAAAGTAAGCCAAAGTTGCTATTACCTACGGCAAAGCGTTATTTTTATTTTAAGGTAAATTAGGTTATTAGCCCGTCTTTTTTTTGCAAGTAACGGTGACGTGAGATGTGACTCCAAGACGTCGGCGACGTAGGCAACGGGAGAACGAACATGACGACGAAGAGAAGGATGCATAATTAAGTACTGCTGAAGATATGAAGGTGCGCAAATATTTCGTAGACCACTACAAATTTGTCGTCAGCTGTTAGCATTCAAGAAATAAGGGTTAACTTTTTACGTATTTGCTAAATATCTTTCAAATGAAGTGCTTTCAAGCTACTACACAGCTACTACAAGACAGTGGCCCGACGTACCTTCCACGACCTGTCTACATGACGTAAGCAATAGAGTTGGTCACAGAGTAAGAGAGTAAGTCACCCGGCACCTTAGGATCTGAGAAGCGAAATGTACCAATATCATGTTTTGAATAAACAATATTTTGGAGAGTATTACAGAGTAGATGGTACATGGATAATGTTCTAAGCTTATCAAATGAAATCGCAGCTTATAAACCAGAAAAAGAACTGACGCAGCATGATGGCTTTTATAAAATACTGCGAGAAACCGAGATTTGAGACCATAAAGGAATAGGTGTTTGATTGTCGTTCATCAAGTTCAGAAAAATGAAGTAACTTCTATAAGTATGCTTCCCAAAATAAACTCTGGAACTCAGGACCAGACCGGCATCAAAAACATCGCCCTATTTTCAAGGCATCTCAAGGGAAAGTGATATGTATTTAGACTACTTGATCACCCGGACTGAAAACTTTACGGATACGAAGGAAGTATTCTCAGCAGCTTCAAGAACAGCCCAGTATCAAGAATTGAACAGGGGGACGGTCTACTGAAAAGCGGTGGATTTAAAGAATAAAAAATATGATCCTGCTGGAACTAATTCACTATTTGACATTTCGAAACGCTCGTTTAAAAACCTGTTGAAAAGTATGCCGTTTTGGAAATTTGATGTCATTGCAAATAAAAGTTACTTTTAAAATAACAAGAATTTTTCCCACTCCATCTTAATTAAGTAACATAATTGAATACGTCTAAGCAAGAAGAAAAATAATTGTAATCGATTACTTCTTTAGTAACTTGCATAAGTCCAGTATTGACCAATACCTCCTTAAAGACAAGGACTACATTGGACGTCATCGCTTTAACATTTCCTAGCCATAAATGTATTGGAATTTACGCTACAATTTCACCTGGTAATAGTATATATGCGACTTCTGAGACGAAAATTGAAGCAAACAGCAACTAGTTTCACTTTTCCGATGCTCCAGTAGATTTATTTGTAAAAAGACGTGTGCATTTTGGTCGGTCTCGCAGCAAAATACCATGGAATACTTTTGTCATTTGCTTAGTACCGAATAGTATGAACCGTTATTACCATTGTAAAAGTGTAATCGCTTTAGTTGGCGTATTTTTCTCTGTGAGGGAAGTATGTTCAACTTCCTGATATTTCAGGACCAAACCTGTGTTCCACAGCAGGTGTCTACAAACAAGCGACGATTCTAAACAAAGTAATCATCGAAAGAAATGTAGATTGCGTTCAAGGTTCTCCCGCATTCTTGTGGTGCTTATATGTATATTGCTAATCTGCCACTCCTGTCACTATAACAAAATGACCCGTCTGGCATCTTTTCGAGCGGTTAAAACATTTAAAACGAAACGAAAAAAGTACGCGGGCTAGGGTAAGTTTGTTTCTAAAGTTTTCTAACACAGGCAGCTTTTTATTAGGCACTTGCCGTCAAACATTTCTGGCGTGAGTGCATTGTTTTGAACATAGAACAAACGTCTCCATACAGAGAAGACAACATTACGTGAACTTCAATTTATACTTATTTGTAATGCACAGGGAGGTACTGAACCTCTGTTACTCCGTAGTTATTGCGCGTCCCTTTTAATTCGTTTGCCAGACGTCCTTCCTTCGTTTGGCGCGTAAATCCCCATGCTGAAAAGCGCCGAAGTCGTGTTACGTCTAAACGTTTTCCAATATTTACATAAATACATGAACGAAGCCGCTTTAGCACTGTTTTCATTGTAATGAATTTAAAATAAAACGCCTTAGCTAACCACTCGTTTGTTCTGCCTGACTGAGAAATGTTCCAAGCCAGCTAGAACGACAGGGTTTTTCGGGATATTTAATATGTAGTAAGAGCGCAGTGAGAAATGCAGTTACTTTTGCAATATCAGTCCATTAACGGAAGTTAGTTTTCGACTGGTTCTGTTAGCTTCGATTTTCCGCAGCGCACTATCGCCATTTCGAACCTTTAGCGTATATTATAATTACTTGATGGGCCGACCGACCCCAAATGGTAAACACGATGAATCTCGACAGAGATCACGCCACAAAGCGGCAGACGCGTACCACTGGCGTAGCAGTGTGCTGTGTGCCTGCTCGTTGTTGAAATGCTGAAAGACGTGCTGCCGGCACCGCTTAAGGGAGTAAATGGGCACCGCATGAAGCACTTTTTGAGGACGCTTGCGGAGAAGTGCACATACCTTGTCGTCTAGTCGGTATACGTATTCTCAGCTTTTTTAAAACTTTTATGCATGATCGGCGGTAGTGCCGGCATCGCGAAGCGTCAATGATTTTAAAATTTTGTTGTGGCTCGTCGGACTCGCAGGCATTTCCAAATCCCGCCCTGACACTCATTTGACGTCGCATGGCTAATCGCTGCCGCGTAAGAAAATGTGTTATATTCTGGTACTGACCATTAGGTGTTTTAGTTGTTGTAATTGGCGTTGTACCTGCGTCGCACTGGTGCCAAGCTTGACATGGTAGTTGGCGTTTCACTGGCCGTTGTTAGCTTCACTGTTTGGAGATCAGCCGTTGTGGTCGAGCTACCTCGAATGATTGATTCCTTCGACGACACTGGACAACCATCGAGAGACTCAGTTGGATAGGCGGTATCAAAATCATTTATGCATTGATTGCAGGAGTGAACATGTCAGGATAACGCACTAGAGAACTGCCAATTATATCTACGCATGAACTCCCTCTAACCATTGTACAAATGTGAATATATTAGGCTTATCACGAAGCTATTTTCTTGCTACATCTTGGATATTCTTAGTTTCCATGGTTAACAATCTACGTTTAACAGGGCGGCAAACGAATTATTCATGCGTACCCATATAAGATATAATTGTGACCTGGCGATACATTTTAAACATGCAATTAATAAGAATGGATTATGGTGCTAGAGCCTCGACATGGGAAACGAGGGACCAATGAAGGTTTAAAAGGGAGCGTTTAATATACGTCTGGCGGCATGCCTGCCTAGCATAAAGAACAAGAATTCGCACTTGCAGCGGAAAATCAACTCGACTTTTTAATGAGACCTAACGCATTTGGGATATATCTGGCCTACCAGCGAACAGAATGTTTCTACACGTGAACAGCTCCCGTCGACAAGCTGAAACGAGTCAACACATTTGATGTTGACATTGAAGAAACATCAGTGCGGCACTTGAAATTCAGGATGGCCGAATGTTAGCGCTTCCAGCAAAAGAAGAAGACTGACCCCAAGCTCAGCGCCACCACCTGCGTGACGCACATCGTTCTTTTTGCTGAGCAGGCGTACCGCCAGACGTATATTAAACGCTCCTTTAAATCTTCACTCGGTCCCCGTTTCCCATGTCGATGGCTCTAACAATGGTATCAACAAAACGTCACCTCTAATTGCTGGAGTTTGTGTTTCTTGCGTGAAATATAACTATCTCAATAGCTGGCGCGTATACGTAGTTCGATCTCGCGGTTAATTCTCGGCGTAGTCTCGGGTAAATATAATATACGCCATACTAATTCTTACGAATACAGAGCAGAGCGTACGATCGCAAAGGTTAAGCGGACGCAAATTCGACGCTTTGAAAGCGAAGAAATCACGTATTTTATGAGCGAACGCTGCAAATGGCATTCGCCGGAATTTTGTTAGTTCGACAAAACGTTTCCCGTTACGTTTGCATCGAGCGAAAAGATGCAGGGTACAAAAAACTCCAGCACTATGTTTCCTCTCCATTATCCGTGTTTTTAAATGCAAATTAAAATTATTTTGTTAAGCATAGCTCGGAAGCGTATCGGAAACAAAAAACTGCTATAAGCGGCCTGAAGGATCCTGCAGTAAATAACACAAACCCCTCCGCCCCCCCCCCCCCCCCCCCCCCCGAAAAAAAGTTGATAGAAGAAAATGATATTGTCGCACTGTGTGTATTTATAAATAACACAATATGAAAAAAACCTAAAGTACGTCATTGCAGGGTTACTTGTTTATTTAATGAATGAAATACCTTGCAGTTCCGCTTGCAAGGGACTTTGCGTAGCGTAACGTTAATCGGCGTTTCCGACGCATTTAATGAAGCGCTCCCGGTAGTCTGCCACGTTGCGCGTCAACGATAGAACCTCGGTTGTTTTGAGCAGTTTGTGTTTTACGCAAAGGCTTGCGTGGTAAAGCAGTCATACGACTGCTCCAGTTGAAGTCATAAGTGAACACCCGCCTCTGCCTTTATTTCCTGAGCCTCGTGACCAGCGTGCCTGTAGCACCAGCGCGTCGGCATTAGCGATACACGATACACCTACGAGGGGTGGAGGGGTGAGAATTACAACATTCTGAGGTGATAAAAATTAAGACAACTGCAGTTAATGTATGCGTATTTAACATCAAAATGCATCATCCGGAAAAATGCATTTGAAGGATATGTTCAAATAATAACAATTGCACCTCGAAACAAGACGCATAAAAGAACCATATGCATAAGTAGAAGAAATAAACATGTTGCAATTTCGCTAATAAGCACGACTTCGATAATATATAAAGCACCACACAAACCAAAAAGAATATTCAGGAGATATACAACAATTTGAAGAAAATATTGCAAATAAAGCTCAACAACTTCACATCGAAAGGTGTGAAGTTGTCCATGAATATCAGCGAAGAAATGAGATAAAAAATAAGAAATAAGAAATAAACATAAATATCAACGATGAAATCATGTTCACGAAATTCCTTAATGTTTGGCAACGACAGCACGACAACGTTCAGGATTGGTCTCGCTGATGGTGTCATGAGGACGCATTCCACCAAACTTCTGCATCTGTGGAAAATATAATACAACTATAATAAAGAGCGTTGGGTGTTACGTTCTGAGTTTGCAAGAATAATTCAGATGAGTCGTAGCCAGTAATGTCTGCGTTAGGAGACCCAGGCTGAGATAAGTTGATTAATAAGTGCGATGAAGTTAGTACGACGTTGAAAGCTTGCGTCTTGAGGTCAATTCTGGCTCGTCGATTTTTAGTGTTAAATTGTTGATGCTACAATAAAAATATTAGCCTGAAAAAATAAAACTCGCCGCATGGTTGTGCAATTACTCTAGATCTTTAATACAGGTAGGCTTCATAGGATCGCAGATGCATTATGCGCATTCACAATTTGATGGATAAAGAAAATATATGCAGCCTCTTTTTTATTTAAAGAGCAAGACGAAGGTTTATATTTAGGTAGCCAAGAAAACGATTTAAGCAAGACAAAGTGACCGAATATAATAACTAGTGAGAGGTGCATATTGATAGGAACGCTATAGTATTTGTATCATGTAACCATTAACAATATTATTGAATTTTGTTCTCGAAACAACCCATATTCCTGCTCACTTGTTTCTTTAATCCCGAAAATGTCACTCTGTTCTTCGGCACCGGTTCTCAATATCATCAAAAGTAGAACGAGGATGGGACTTCAGATCATTATGATGAGCCTCGATGTTGAGCTCGGCACTTTTTGCGCTCGAAGAGGCAACGGCTCGCATATTGTTCTATATTGGTTTTACCATAGCGTTAGGCAGTTCATGTGTGGTGGCGGAGGCGGGTGATAGCTGGAGGTCTAGGTCAGGATATTCGAACTTTGGCTCTCAACATCCCCAGAAAGGATGTTGAGAGCCGATTGTTCTGTGCCTCATAGCGCGCTTGCGACTTATCTAAGGCTTTGTGATAGGCTGTCACTTGGAAGTATAAGAGATTCTAGCATAAGGAGGAAGGCCCATCTCGAGTGTTTGGAACCGTGTGATTGTGGCCTGGAGGTTTCCAATCAGTGTTTTTGTAGAGCGTATTTAATGAAAGGCATATTAAAACGCTAGAGTAAATAGCTGCCCCGGCAACATTCTTAAGTTAACGTCCATTGAGTTCAGCCAATTTCTTTTCCACTAATGTCATGGTTTTGTATTGATGATACATTTGGCCACTGTCTGCTTCATCCAATCCGCATGTCAAATCAATTGTTGCCATGTGAAACTGTGTGCGCAGTTATATTGTTATCGTGGAAAAGGTAAGCCATCTACTTTGAGCTAAATTATGTCTTAGCTGTATTTGGATGACCTGCGATACGAGTTGCTGACAGAAACGCGTTTTGAGTTTTCCGGGTAACATTTAGGTCTCATGATCTAAAGGTACGTTTGGATGCCATATAGAAGGATGGACTGCTGCTCGCCAGGATTGCCCGTAGCGCACAAGAGGGGGACATCAGACATGGAAATGGAATGTCTAAGGTGTGGGACTTCTTGACTTTTGCTTTATGGTTTTCATGGCTAAATTGAAGAGCTCGGGAGGCAATGTGGAACCCTGCGGTGTGCCACGTCGAATAGTGAAAGGGGTCCGGAGGGGAGCCATCGGCTCTTATGGAGGTGGACATGGAGGTTCGTGAGAAAGTCGTGAACGTAGTAGGCAAGGCGCACACCTGGGTTTGTGGACGCGAGCCTCGTCAGGAAGCGGCTTGTAATGAATACTATAGAATGTCTTCATTATGTTTACTCCTGCAACGGTTAGGATTGGTTTCACTCAGGAGCCTCAGATTCCTTCGTGATTCCGGTAGGCGACGTCCTAAGCTACAAGGTGCACATTTCGGCGTGTTGGTTGATGGTCATATTGAATGGGTTAAAACAACGCAAAAATACGAAGGACCAGTAACAGAAAACGTACACAGACACAGGGCTGACTAACAACTGAAATATTTGCTTCTGCGCCATTCAGCAAGTAAAGTAAACTTGAAACAAGATAAACATATAAGCAATCGACCCGATAACACGTCATACATCCCATCAAGCCGACACGTGGCTAGAAGTATTTACCCGCCTTTCTGACAAAATTCATCTCATCACTTACCAGGGCAACTGACGGTACACTTATGCACATGCCTGCATGATGGTTGGCAATAAAAAAAGATTCGTCAATCTCCCGAGAATACATAGTTTTATGTCGGGCCAAAATCTTGATTTGATTAAATATTGGAGTGCAAGCACATCCGTCACAGTGGACCGCTAAGTTTCCAGACCGGAAGGCGAGTAAGTGACAGCGAGTATTCCCTCGCCCGGTCGTTATACACATCTCCCCGTCCGCCCAAAGTGCACTTTTCCACAGGACAACAAAATTAGATACATCACCCCGCATGCGCGGGCGATAAACGGGTTGCGGTGCTTAACCTGACATTGTGTACCCACGCGACCACCTCGATTTACTTCTGCACACAGTCGCCCCAACTCAGCTGGAGCCGAAAACACAGCATGGCAGTTGTACCCACTTCGCAACCTTCTTGACACCATGGGACACCTTGTGACATTACGGCAAGACCACAGGTCTTACCGTTGGTGTTTATGACTTCCTCAGTGCTAGCAGGCCCTCTAAACACCTCAACCAAGGGTTACATGACGCCCTATGACAACTCCCAAAGGAAAACCAACATAAACAACCTTTTGACCCACTGCCTTGTTTAAGTCATGCCACCATAGTTGAGGTGACAGTTTTTGTTGCACGTTAAAAGCTCGCGCAAGGGTGTCTATGTGAAAGACACATACGCCTGATGCGCAAACAAAACAGGGGGACCACATAAAACCTATCTTTATGCCTAGAGCTCTCAGTATTCACAAAAAAATATGCTTTATCATCAGTAGCTTGTTACCCACCTCAAGATTCCATTCTACTTACCAGTGATATTTACCGTTGTACTTAAGTAAAGCATAGCAATCCCTGAACGGAAGGCTACTTATTTCTACAGCTCAGGTACAGCAGGTGCTCGCCGTATGATACACCTCTTTATTCCCAGGGATCCTAATATGACTCTGCACCCAGCAAAAATAATGTTACATCCTTTCCTGGTTGCTGCTACTATTTTCTTTCGAAGTAAAATATCGAAACATTTTGGGGTTTGTGAGCGACGTCATAGTTTGTAAGGCACTTAGTGAGTCTGTTTATATCACTTAGGGGAGTTACTTCTCTGTATAATTTGATCCACCACAAGCATTAGGCTTGCAATTCCGCAGTGAAAACAGTCGCGGCTGAATCTGAGCCTACCAAAAAATCTTACTGAAGGGCCGATCATGGCATATCCAGCAAGTTTTCGTTCCTGTAATGTCGGTGTAGAAGTGACAGAAACAATCATATTCGTTATGAAGCTCAAAAATGCATGACGCATGATCTCAGTTGGCGTATGCTTCCTTATTGAACTTTGTAGTGAAAACTCACAGTGCATGCAGTAATAATCCCATGGATCCACTGTATTTGGAACAGAAGCAACTGACAAGTTACTGCCCATTCCAATGAACTGCGCAATTACAGTTTAACAAAATGAATAGAGAGGATAATGCTTAACTTATTTTCCAAAGTTCATTGGCATGTCGCGCCCATAATAGCCTCTTGGGCTAGATGCTGAACAACTGACCGTATCCCTGAAGCATATATAAATCCCAGAGAGAATCGTCGTCTGTAAAGAGATATCTTGTTTGCTTCAGCAAAGAAGCTAAGCAAACGTGATGTCCTAAAGGCTCCATTTGCTAAACGAAGTGTCTGATGAAGGACAGAGTTGAGTGTTTGTAGAGCTGATGGCCTAGCAGATCCGTGCGCAAAAAAACTACCGTAGTCCAGGCGTGAGCGGATCACAGACCGAAACGTTCGCAACAAAACATAGACGGTCAGAGCGCCATGTCTTGTGGGACAAGAGTTTAAGGAGGTTCCGTGATTTCTGGCATTTAAAAATCATACATTTATATTTCGCTACAAACGATAGCCTAGGGTCGAAAGTGAAGTCCAAAAACTTATGGCCTACTTTTGCAGGGCTGGGGTCTGGCGCCTATATAGAAAATATTCTGTAGACCTCCTATAAACATAGTAGCAGACAGCAACCGTCTTTTCCGGAGAAAAGCTAAAAACTTAATCATCTGCCCACTTTAGGAGATTGTTTATGGCAAATTAAAGCATCCGTTCGCATATAGAAATCAGACTGGGAAAGTAATCCGTTAGAAGCAACGGATTAATTGTAATCCGTTACTCTTTAATTATTTCTTTATTTCCCACGTTACACTTTCGAAGTAATTCGAAGTATAATTTCGTTACAAAATATTGTTAACAGATTATAGATAATGGAAGCACGTTCAGCAAAATAAAATAAACACCAGGAAGTGGAGAATAACCGAAAATAAAACACGATTTTTTTAATGACCGGTCACTTGACCCCTTGAGAAACGGGCAAGGCATGTACAGATATACGAAAGTCAAAGATCATGTAAAACGACGCGAGTAGGCTCTTCGCCTTCCATAGTGTTTTTGTTTTTTTGCCGGGCAGGAGAAATCTCTTCGTGTTTATTTGTTTTTGTATTTTACACCGTTTCACCCTTTGCAATTTCTTCGACGTCTCCCGCCACCTGCACGGATATCAATCGCGGCTTCACAGCACGCGTAACAGATTACGTAGCCTCGCGCGAGGGATCGAATTATTTTTGTCTGTGATGTGCGCTGCTGTATTCAAGAACGCACCGAGGCATGGCTCAAAAGCGCCCGGTGCGAGGCTAAGAGCGTCGTCTTTTAGGATACGTACGATATTTCTTTTGGGTTACTTCTGTGGGCATGGTGGTCGAACGCACACCTCACTTTACAGTCAACTGTCAACATAAAGAAGGGGGGAGAGTTAGGCCATTTAGTGCTGACAGAAAGAAAGAGAGGAAGAGAACGCGTAAAAGTGTTGTGATCCCCTATTGTTTTGAGACCGATGGCCTCCGCTTCTCTCGACCTCTCTACCCTCCTCTGGCCTCGCCTCCACGACTATTGGTATGGAAGTGTGAACCGATGAACGATCGATAACCCGTAACCGCCACTTTTGCTCTGACTGGTCTAGTTTTCGGTCATGGAGTGTTTGTCGTCTCAATGGCCATCTGTTATATGGATGCTCAAATTTCAGAGCAATAAGAGGCGGAAACTTAGAGTTTCAGTGCATACTTTGCTTGCCAAAAGACACACATTTTGTAATCAGCAAGAACAAGTAACTCTAATATACGGAAACACATCAATGAAAGCTGGGACTCCTGCATTCTGCAATGGCTATACATCGTAACGTTAGAAGCAAATTTTCATTTTCTTGTGAATAACAGGCGAAACACACAAGTCAAAAAAAAAAGAACTTTCGTAAATCGCTTTTTTAGTTTTGAATTTTGTAGCGGAGTGTAGACGCTGCTACTGAGAATGAGCACCTCCAGTTTTGTCTACACAATTCCAGGCATCTTTTGGAGGCCGTAAGCTAGCGAGAAGGCGGGTGTGGTTGCAGTTTTCGGTGCCTTGTCAGCTTACAGGTGAACGGAGTGCACCAACACTCTTTCTCTTTATTATAATATTTTGTTTCTACAAGGACTACCATAATACGGGCGTGTGAGAATTGAGAAGTAATGTTGCAGAACATTTTTGAAGAATGTCAAAATTGTTTATATTGTTTTTGTATAAGAGTAACCTGTAAAACGATAAGCGTAAAAAGTAACGTGAAAGTAATTTACAACGTAACGAGTAAAGCAATAATTTAGTTTTCAGCGAAAGTAATTATTAACGGTAATCCATTTCATTTGAGGCTCGGTAATTTGTTATTGTAATCCATTACATTTTTCAAGTAACCAGCGCAAATCTGGTAGAAAGATTGCACGATGAAACAGAAATTTGAATGTCATCAACATAAAGTGAATATTGCACATGTGAAGGTAGCGAACAGGCAATTGAGTTCATCTTCACCCAAGCGAGAGTAACCGTGAGGAATCCTCCTTGAGGAACCCCGGTCTTTTGATGGCTTCTTTAAAGAAAGACGTTCCCAGCCTCTCAAAAAATGTTCAATTTGAGAAGATAGCTCTTGACGGCAGCAAGCATCCAATCTCGTGTCCCAACTTCATAGAAATCACGTAGAGTTCCTTGACGCCATGTTGTGTCATATGACTCTTCCATATCAAATAACACCGATACGCACAACTGTCAATTCACCAAAAGTTTGACAAATAATGGTTTCAAGGCGAACTAAATGGTCAACTGCAGAACGACTGGAACGAAACCCACATTGATGCTTATCCAAGATGATTTCGTTTGTCTAAACAATACGCAAGCCTTTTGTTAGCAATACCCCCAGAAGTCTTGCTCAGACAGCTGGTAAAGGCGATAGGGCGATGGATAATGCAGAAGAAGGATCCTGGCAAGATTTTAAAAGAGGAATGACAGTGGCTACCTCACATGCCGGAAGGAATCTGCCCTCTTGGTATATGCGATTAAACAGGTACACAATAAGAAGTAATGCAGAAAGGCAAAGGTGTGTTAACGTCGGGTTGTGTATGACATCAGGTCCTGCAACTGAAGGCTCAGTTAAGTGGAAGACGATTTCGAGTTCTTGCATCGTTAGAGGTAGATTTTAGACTTCAAGTGCACCACTTGTAATCTTGAAAGCATTTGATTCTGCACGCCCTTTGTATGAGCAAAATTGCAAACAAATACTCTTCGAAGCTCGATACAAGTCCAAAGTGATCACCGAGAGGATCCGCTTGCCCCTCTAGGTTTTCCGGACAAAACTCCTTGTTGGAGAGGAGTGGGACCGAGAAGGTATGATATCGCCCTTCAATGCGATGAAATTTGTCCCAGATTTATTTGGCTGTCGCACTACTGTTAGTTGAAGAGGCATACCCCTTTAAAGTTTCAAGGACGCCGGATGTATATTGCCTGATATTTTATTTGCTTAAAGAAATTGAGGTTTCCTTTTGCGTGGGTTAAAGTCGGAAGATACAATAAATTCTGTTTTGTTTTCTCTGACACGGTACACTTTTTATTCCCCCATGGCTTGGGTTTCCGCGGCAGGTGCGGGGAATTCCAAATAATAGCAAGAACCCCTGCTAGTAGAATGAAACTACTTAACAACTCTGTTACTTGGTGGTCAGGCAGTCTATTAAGTTATGTGCATGCAAGATGTGTCGCTTCATCAAAAACAAACTAATTGGCTTCCTCAGGCTTCCAACAGACTGTCCGTTTTTGGATGCACTTTGGGGGAAATGGTGTTCTTTAATACTATAATAAAAATGATCAATTCTAAATGGCATAGTGCCTGCTACCCATGTAGAGGTAAACATAGAGGCAACGGCGATAAAAAGATCACTGATTGTTGAGGACGACAATGATGGTGGACTAAAATAAGTCGGTTCTCCGGTGATAAAAAGACCAATTGCATGGGACATTAAAAGTGATTCGATCATCCGACCACGGGCATCGATGTGTACACTACCTCACAAAGAAGTATGGCAGTTGAAATCGCCAAGTAAAAGAAAAGGCTCAGGAAGTTGATGCAAAATCGCATGAAAACATTTTTTTCGAAAAAGTAAATGTACATGAACAAACAGTCACCAATTTCTAACGGAGGAGTAGCACCGCTACTGCGTTTAATGCAGTACTAAGAGCGATTCCATAGCAGGAGGGTGTAATAAGCTTAATACCTGGACTAGTTGGTAATCGCTGTACATATTAGAATAAAGCAGCGCAAACGATACAAAAATAAAACCCAACCGGACAGAACAGAACCCTGACTCGCAACTAAAGCTTCTTTACTCTATGAAAATGAAACAAAGAGCACAAACGTCGGTCTACGCAGTCGAACCCGCAACTTTCACCCATAGTAGCTGACTACGGCACGCGCTGGACACTCATTGTCAAATTCAGGAATTCGAGCTCCCTGCCAGGAAACGCCACTGACGCTGCGATGATACATTTTTTCTTCTACTCAAAATGTGGAAAGCCTCCAGCACCTCCCGTGTCAATTTGTCATATGTTGTCCCAAGATGGTGGTGGCACTAAAAGCCGGATCGCACAGGCGCTCTTTGCAGTGAACCGATAGGTGTCCTCCCACTTTCGCTTCGAGGGAGTACCTGCGCTCGCGGAGCCTATCATTCAAGCAACGTTCCGGTTGTCCCACGCAGGTGCGGCCGCACGAGAGGGGGATACCGGCGACTACTCGCCTATCACATGAGACAAATATCCTGACGTGCTTCTTACTCCACTTGTTCCTTGCGATTTCCTCCGCCTTCGCATTAACTCTGGGGCAGATCGGGCTCATTGTTTCGTGGTGCCGAGAGAACCACTGGAATTCCATATTGGTTTCTAGCATTTTTTTAATTCTGAGAAACCTTGTGTAAGTTCTTGACAACCACATGTTGCTTGCGTTCCACATCCCGTTATGTGGACTGGCTACTCTTTACTTGCTTCAGCAGTGTGCTTCCCACGTCTGCAAGTGGTGTCGTTGGATAGCCAGCTTTCTTCAGTCTATCAGTCTAGAGTCTGAAGTTGTCCCCTGGAGTGTTGAGCCTTGATTTCTTTAGCGCTGAGAGCAGATACGAAAAAACGATGCCCATCTTCACAACTTTCGAGTGAGCCGACCTCCAGTCGAGAATGCCTTTCTTGGGTCGTGGACGGTAGGTCCAGCAGACACTTGAGTCTCTTAAGCACAGAAAAAGCCCATGTAGTGGATTACCCCTTCTTTTGGGACCTCAAAGGTAAATCTAAGGCCTTCCCCTAACTTTTCAAATGTGACCACCACTTTTTTCGAACAGCGTTTCCAATAGTTCAGGTCTTCTGAAAACACCTAAAGTCGTCTACGTAGCGAAGTATCCTAGTAACACTTGTGCCGCTTGGCTCTGTTTTATTCGAGCAGTACAATTAGCTATGTAAATGTCGCTTAAAACGAGTGCTACGCATAAGTCAACTCACGCACCCGACTTTTGCTGGCAGCAGCCTTCCCGCCACCCGACTACCATTGACTGCTGATAGGATAACAACAGTTCTAAAAAGCTTCCCAAGGGATACCCGACTAGAACTTCTGAAAGCCAGCTCTCATTAGCCTCAATGCACCCTTTCACTGATTGCATTTGCCACGATTCCTGTTCCGTGACAATGGCTCAAAAAGCGCACCCTCCTTTGTGCGTTTGTTTTCATCATTGAGAGCTGTCATCATTGAATATCAAGGACACTTTTAGTGTTTTAATTCTTTGCAGCTTGTGGAGTACCTTCAGGCAGGGGGTTCGGAGGTAAGGGACGCTTGCATTATAGACGTGAGCATCTTTTTGACTTCTTGCCGCACGACAGACTGCTTGAATCAGGGAAAGGGTGCATCGAGGCAATTGGAAAGCTAACTTTCGGAAATTCTAGTGGGGTATCCCTGAAAGACTTTTTTGGAATTGTTGTTTTACTCTTATCAGCCAATGGCATTCAGGTGGCGGGAAGGCTGCAACCGGCAAAAGTCGGGTGTTTTTATTGGCTCATGCGCATCCCCTGTGTTATGTGACATTTACCTAGGTGAACTGAACTGTGCCATTGAACGAGAGCTAGGCGACATGTCACAAAATCTGGCTGTGTCACATTTTTTATGCCATAAATTCCGGCTGTGTTATATTATCTGTTCTTCCTGCCTGACTTATCATTCGAAGAAATTCGCGGGGTGTGGGAACTGGGACACAGCTTCCCCGAAATCGATGCGAGGTTGCCTTTGGGAGAGGTTGAAGGACGAGCGAGCCAGGGTCCTGGGGTTGGTTTCTTTTTTTTCCACGCCTGCGGGCTGGAATGCGGGGGCCCGTTAAATGGGCGCTTTGGGGCAAAGACGAGAAGTGTAAGCGGGCGACTCGGAACCAACAGACGGAGAATCATAACATTGAGTCTGTGCAGCTCACCGGTAACGGGCCACGTCTGGACGGGGGAAGACTTTGACGACGAAGTGCGTGTGTGTGTGTGTTTTTGATTGTGTGGCCACTTCAAGCCGCGCAGCCCACCGTGGTACCACCGGCACTATTCCTTCCCCCTTCGGACAGCGCCTCGCAAGACCGTCACTCTCGGACACTGTGAGACGAGATTTTTCCTCCACTCGAATTTTTTACAGTAACTATATGTAGCGGAATTTCTGCAGTTGCTTTTTATTTTGACGGGTGACCGACTGTGTTGTTTGATAACATTTAAGCTCCGAAGTTGGTTTTTGTTTTTTCATGTTCGGGGAAGCTCCCACGTAACAGATGGTAAATGCATTGTATTAAGCTGTATACTTTGGTTCGTGACTTATTCGTTGATTCTTGAGTGTTTTTGTCTTCGCCGCCCGTCCACCGGCCGAGTGAAGTGCGTTCGAGTCCTGTTGTTTCCCGATCGGCACTTGTTAACCTTTTTCTTCTGTTTTTTTGTTTTGTTTGTAGTATTACAATTCGCTTCGTTACAAGGCTGTGAGTCTCCTCTTCATTGGCAAAACTCCCCGAGGCGTGAACATATTGCCTGGTCGGCAGTCATTTATGTTTAAACAGAAAATATCAGCAAACCTGTTACACGGCACGAGTATTATCAAGATAATCCTCTAAGTAGACGACTTTTTGGTGTTTTTCAGAAGAGCTGGACTATTAGAAACATCTGGTCTTCAAAGTGGTGGTGATATTTAAGAAGTGTGGGGGAGGCCTTAGGTTTACCTTTGAGGTCCCTAAAAAGGGGTAATTAAGTACCTGGACCTTGGTCTGTGCCTAGGCGATCCGCGTGTCTTATGCATCTACTGTCAACGATCCAAGAAAGATATCCTCGACTTAAGGTCGGTTCCCTCGGAGGTTCTGGAGGAGGGGCATCGTTCTAATGTTTCTAAAATCAGCGCTCCAAAGGTATGCCTCCACACTCTGGGTGACAGCTCCAAGCTACAGACTGACAGACTGAGGAGATATGGCTATCCAACCACACTACTGTTAGACGTGGCAAGCACACTGCTGAAGAAAGCAAAGGGTAGCCAGTCCACACAACGAGATGTGGAACGCAAGCGACCTGTAGTTATCCCCTACTTACACATGATTTCTCATAATTAAAAAAAATAATATTGGAAACCGATATGGAATTTCAGCGGTCTTCTCAGCACAAGAAAACATAACCAAGATCTGCCCCAGAGTCAATGCGAAGACACAGGGAATCGGAAAAAACAAGTGTAGTAAGAAGCACGACAGGCCCTTCGTCCTCATGCGTAACGAGAGTAGTCTACGATATCCTCTCTCGTGCGGCCGCAGCTACGTGTGACAAAGATGACGTTGCCGAAATGATGGGCTCTGCGAGCACAGGTACTCCTTCGAAGCGACATTTGGAGGACGCCAATCAGTTCACTGCAAAGAGTGCCTGTGCGAGCCGGTTTTCAGTGGCAACACCATCTTAGGACGATACGGAAAACGTAACACACGAGGTGCTGAAGGCTTCCACATTCAGAACAGAGAAGAAAAATGAACAGCGCAGCATCTTTGGCTTTGTCTCGCAAAGAGCTGGCATTCCTGAAGTTGGCATTGAGGGTCCAGCGAGTTCCGAGTTCAGCTACCATTGGTGAAAGGTGCGCGTGCGATTGCGTGGAGCAACGCGAGTTTTTTTGTAGAGCGCAGCTCTTAGGCGCCCATTTCCGGCTTGAGCGGCGTCGGCGTCGTCGTCACTCGTCGGCGTAAAAGCCCGATGCATTATAGTAAATTTCCCGCTAATTTTAGCGGAAAACATCTTAACAAAATTTAGCTGAAAAAAGATCCGCTAAATTTAGTGGAAAAGTTTTCGCGGTAAGTTTAGTGTAAAACAATTCCCATCTAAATTTAGCAGAAAAAAATTCCCCGCTAAATTTAGCTTGAAATATCCGCCAAATTTAGCGGAGTATTTCCCCGCTGGAGTAAGTGGGAATAGCTCGCCTTCAAGGTTTGCGGAAAATCTTCTCCTAAATGGGAGCCGAGCAGGAGATGAGGAATAGCATAGCTTCCTCTTCGTACCTTCTCTTCTCCGCCTCAAGAGCAGCGCTCGAATTTGACGTTACTGGGGATTGTGAACGTCTTTATTTTTTTTTCCTTTGAGTAAAGAAGCTTATGTTGCGAGACAGCGCTCTTTCCTGCAAGATCTCGTCTCTTCCTTATTGCATCGTTTGCGCTGTTTTATTCTATTATGTGCAGGGAAGGCGCGAGGCGAGAACTGCAACTCCTCCAACAGAAACAAAAGCATGCTCTTAGTGATTTCTAAAATATTGTACCGTCTGAAAAATTGTATGCTTTAGCACGAGATAGGGGTTTTGTAGCATAAGGCAGTGGACAATGTTTCCCAGAGGAACTTTGCATTGTGCCGAATGAAGTGGTAATAAAACAAATAATAACTGAGAACTAAACCAATTAATGAGGGCCAACTTGTGTCCAAACAAAAAAGGAAGAAGGTAGCAACATGAGCGTCGCGTGCGCGAAGTCGTCGAGGACCGCAGATCGAACGCTGAAATAAACTGATTTTGGCTCGCCATGCTAAGCCCCCTTATGTACACGCTCGGGCTTCGGAATGATCGGCGTAGAAGGTTCGACACGTAGAACATTGAGACTCTCGAACGGGCACAACGCTTACATTTACCGGAACACTAAATTTGCGAGATAAATAAAGATGCCGTCGCTCCCAGGAATCAAGACTCTGGCTTCTCGCGTGAGGCAGGCACATAACTGCCAGGCCACGCATGCGCTGCCTAGTTGGCCATTTTTGCGCGCGGCATCACTCCACCTTTTAGACAGCGCATCGCTCCGATGCACACAAACAATACCAACAATAAAACGGTAAACTAAAGAGTCATCTGGAACTCCATAATTTCCACAGTCATTTCGAGCGTAGTACGGCTTCTGGCTGCACGACGTGGAAACTTCGGGTCGTAGTGGGCGGCGTGATGATGTTTTTCTTCCATCGGGCATCACCTCCAGTTAAGATGTCGAAGTCGACGAAGTATCTTCTAAGGTCCGAAATACCGTTTCAGGAGTTTGTCGCCTAGACGACGGCTTGGAATCGGACTCCAGACAGATACCCTGTCCGGCTGGAATTTGACGTCCGCGACGAAGGCTGTAGCGGCCAGTGTCGACACGTTTTTGGCTTTATTTCGAGTCTGGCGAGCTGACTGACTTCGTCTGTTGGGTAACCACCCGCCGTCGCATCCGGTCGAGACAGCCGGACGGGGCAGCACACGTAACTGAACGGGGCACACAGG
>JAZHYW010043612.1:0-15147 GCA_037355805.1 Ixodes ricinus | reverse complement strand
ACGCACCAATATGGCTGAAGGGTCCTTACCTTGAGTCGTTGCTTATTTTGGTGCCTTTGTCTTTACCGTGTTGAGTGGTCCCCCCTGCAATCCGTTCAACACAAATCTAACGGTACGGGTAGAGCCACAATTAGCCGCCTCCCTTTATCACCCTGAAGTCTCCCTCTGCGGTTGGGTACGTTAGCGGGCGCGCGATCCCGTGGCGAAAGGTCTAGTGTGACTGGTCCATCCAGCACTTAGCTTCCGCAGTACCGTGAGCTTCAAGGCCTGTTCACATATGCAGCGGAGCGCTACAAGCTTAGAGCTGACTCCGCGCTAAGCGCGTGCTAAAGGGAGCGTTCACCAGCCTTGCATGGCACCGTCAAAACTGCTACTCATAGCAGACGATAAGTAGCTGACGACACGTGAACAGCGCTACATCAGCACTTCACTGCATGTGAGAACCGGCCTTAAGGGTGAACTGAGGATGTACAGCTTCCTTGGCGTGCATTCTAATTCAATATTTCCCATAAATCGGAACGTCCCAGGTAAATATACACATCACTCCAAAACAACCTGGGAACTTTTCCTTAAAACATATTGTTGTGAGGACTCCGCTTCATCGAAGTTCTGGTAAAAATTAAGATTGCACTTGCAAAAAAATTAGTTGACATACAACAACGACAAAAATGAACGAGCGTTTGGAAAAAAAAAACACAAGAAATTTACGTAGCGCCGTAGAGAAGAAAATCTAACTGAACGAAAAATAACCGAATAAGATTCTGAAAAAGAAGAACATGAGAAAGTTCCTCAGGCTGAGACAAGCACCCTATTGCACTCAATTCAATTCAATGTTAATTTACCATTTTTACAATGGCGGGGGCTGGGAAAAGAAGCTGCATGGACATCTTGACGAGTTCCCAGCACCACAAAAGTTTCAGCAGCAGCGGCAATGCGAGTTCACATACAGGGTATACATAATAAAAAGAAGAATATAAAAAAGTTAAACAATATTGGCTAATGCAGAGAACAGTACATTCTATTACGCGCTGTGAGGGCGAGGAATGAAGCAAATTTTTATTAACACTTTTATCTCCTACAGTTTGCTCGCACAAAGAGTCAACGAATCCAAGAATAAAAAGAAGCCAAGTATAGCTAAGATATCGTCCGATCTTGGGGAAGGATGTTGGACGGGGAGCCGGTTACGTTTGTTTACGATTATAACCATCGGACGAGCGAACAATACAAACAACAATCGTTCTGCACGTCATTTGTGCAGGAAGAACACCGAAAGAAACTGACAAAAGGTAAAGCCGAGGACGTGGAAAGGATGCAGAGAAAGACCTCTCTAACCGGTGTCATGCCACTCCAGCCTCTTCTAATGGCGCATTCACACAGGCGGTTAGAATGCGTTTCGAAGCGGTTACGAATTCGGTTCACGAGCGAACTCCGTTCAGAAACATCGATACGCCGTTGGAGGAATTCTCGGAGATCACGAGTGATATTTTGAGACGTGAGTTCGGCAACCCCGTTTGACAATCCAAAATACAGTATATTTTACGATCCAAAGCCAACATTTTGCTATTTTGGCGTTTCGAAGATTTTTCTCAGGCTGTTCGCACGCATTAAGAGTTTCGAGCAGCTGAAAAAGAAACATTACCCCCAAAACCCACCTGCGATTCCCTCAACTTCGTACACAAGGAAAGCCCAGCCAGGCGTAGGCGCACCTTGCTGACTAAGAAAGGATGCCCCCCAAACTTTCTTCGCAGTCGACCCTTCCCACATGAATAGCTGATTTTGTTTTCGGGATAGAGGCCAGTTTTTTCACCGCATAGTTCGCTCTTATTATTTTCGGAGCTGTGAGCGGCACTTGTGAACCGTGGTGCGGGCGAATGTGTGCTGTGCTGTCCGGTCGTGGCTTCGTTAATGGTGGACTCTCCTGGGTGGATGAAATGATGGATGCCAGGGCTGTACCCTTTATATCAGACGGAAGCTTGCGCTACCTAGCTTAGTTGCACGTCATTCAATTCTCCCCAGGTAATTTTCCCCAGTCTTCCAATCTCCTCTTGTTATTAAAATTAACTTTTCCATTTTTACATTCTCGTCTGCAAACCGCAGCGCCGGTGCAATTCTCGCCCCCCCCCCTCTCTCCGGGGGCGCGGGTTCAAGCCCTGTGGACCTCATCACCATGTGTTCTACAGTCTCATCTTCCTCTTCGCATACGGCACAACGCGTATTCATTTTCTCATACTTTGTCCTATATGTCCTGGCCTTACTACTGGTCAGAGCCGCTAAAAGCTTTATTTTTAAGGCGAGATAGACAATATAAGTGTCGCGAACCGTTTCAATTACGTATGAAAGTAGTTTTTGTTCAGTATTTTAGGTCAGAAAAGAAACAAAATGCAGTTTATAAAGTACGGAAACAAGAAATGACCCGTCGACATACCTGCCACCAAGCGGCGGAAAAATCGGCGCATATTAGAAAGGGCTAGTGGGATAACGCGCCGACGAACGGCGAGCGGAGCAAGGTCCCGGAGCGTAGAAAGGCCATTTGGCGGTATGGCAGCGCGAAGTGGCTCCCGTTCTGTACTGATCTTTACCCCGTGTTTGCTGTCGTTTGTGGCCAATGAAGTGTTATGCCGAAATAGTCTTTAATCGCGCAGCAAATGCAATGCGAGCCGCCCTGGCCGCCCGCTTCATACAGCCTATCCAACACACGGTTTAGTGGCGCCCTCTCGAGCCGTCGACACGGAGTGCGGCAGCCGTGAGCGCTCAATGAGCTCACTAGCCCTCCTCTAGTTCACGGCCACTCAAGCCAGGACCTACGACGTCATGAAGGCGGTTATTTTTTGCTTGTTTTTGTAATTCTAATTTGCCTATAACTTTTAAAATAAAGCGAATTTTGCGAAAAGAATAGTTTCATTAAGTTACTACGTTCAGTGCGCTTAGGTTCGGCGCAAATTAAAAACCAGTCAAAAAGTTCGTTGCAGGACCCCTTTAAAGCTAAGTTTTCTTACATTGTTTCCTTCCACATCTTTTTCTTGGCTTCTTTTATTTCCATTTAGTCTCCAAAGTTTTCATGAACAGATGCTTACATACCTTTCGCGCCCATCGTGTATCCTTCATTGTGTCCAGTCTTTGCTCAAATTTCAACTTACGCATCGCCTCTCTAGCCTCGAGAGATGCCCAGCCTATGACTCCCTGCACTCCTTCATTTTGTGTATTCCCATGCGCCCCCAGTGCCAGTCTGCTCACGCGCGTCTGCCGGGTCTCTAAGCTCGCCTGTGCCTCATATATCATTGACAACATAATAGCGCTTTGAGACAGGGACGAGGTAGGAACGAGACAACACAATACGCTAACTTCAACTGATTTAATCGTCAGCAATCCAAGGGTATAAATACTCCGCATCATCGCGTCATTCAACCTATCCCATGCCACGCCAATGCTCTCAAGGACTGTGTCTCTTTGTCGCTCAAATCGATCGATGCCAAGCTGACACATCGTTCCCTGTAGTTTTTTTTTTTTTTATCAGGTCTGTCTCATAATTTCTCTTACCGTGTTGTCTTTATGTTTTCTAATAACAGTGCACAAATTAAATTCAGGATCTGCGCCCACAGTCATGGCAGTGCATTGACAAATGACCGTCACGCTGTCCGCTCACTTGTTGGTTGTGTTCGCGCAATCTATCATTTAAACAACTTCCCGTCTGGCCCACGTATACTTTTTCCGCACGTCAGCGGGATCTGATAGACAACTCCTGCGCATTCTACAAGCGGGTTGCGATGCTTTCATGCTGTCAAAGCTTCAGTACCAACTCGCCCAAGAATTCGCACTACTCATATTTTATGCATAATACCGCATTGCCAGACCACCCCGGTACCATGAATCCTGTCCATATTCCCCGAACTAAGGTCCCTCTATACTGAAAGTATTGTACCATAATTAAAAGCGCTAAAAAGACGTACAAAAGATAGAAGACAAACACGGGTGTTTTTTTACCATGGTTCAGTACAGTCAACACCAACTAGCCCAACAACAAGTTATTTTACTTTACTGACAGGTAGAGACATCCTTTGAAGAGTGTCTCCAGCTCCTCCCATTGGACAAATGTAGTCCACGATTCGGAGCTCGCTGCGCGCGGATTTTGTTTTGATTGTTATTACTTTTCGAGACTCCACTTCGCCATATTCGCTCGCTCTACTAAGATTCTTTTACGCAGATTATTTTTATTTCGTTATGCCGCGTATAAAGTGAAGGCTCCAAACCGCGCCTTTACACCAATGGGGATCATATGTCATTAGATCGTTTTTGCGCAGTTATTACGAAACGTTGCGCACGCCAAGCCCGGGTATCGTTAAAAAGATTTTTTTTTATTCTGTAGACCACAGAAATTTTCGCTTACCATGAACTAACCACAAACGTTACAAGTGGAGGCACCTAACGTTCGATCGCACTCCGGCCGTAGGAACGCTCCTGCAGCAGGATCCCGAGTCAAAGCTGCCCGCTCACGTCTGTATCCTCTGTGCAGGTGCGTAGCTAGGGGGTGTTCAGGTGTCAGAACACCCCCGAAATTTTATTATATTATATAAATATAAATATACATATCCTCTGTGGTTGGTCTAAGTTAAGGTGAGACGAAGTACAGTCGCTTTGAAGAGAGTGCTTCAGTTATGAAAGAAAAGAACAGCAATCACTTCGTGCTTAGGTGTCACGTCTTGCCTTTTCTACGAAGCGACGAAAAAACTGAGCGTGTGATCTCTTCTTTGCGTCTGGGGCACGCGTGCGGTAATACAAAAATACTGCCTTCAATTATATCCAAGTCACTGTGCAACATACAAGAGTTCGCTGCTGCAGGTAGTCGGCGGTATTGCTCGAGCAGGAGGGAAACAGAGCCTCGCTGCGGTAGCATGATAGCGTAGACCGTGCTCCCATTGCGTGTCCATTTTGCCCTAGTTCGCGTTCCCCAGACCGTCAAGTCGTTCTGCTATCTCGAAAGTCTCTGTAGTCAATTACGCGTTAAACTGTACAACTTGCTACAGACATTAAATCGCGAAACACGATAACTAAACGAAAACTACCTTCCGCCCCATTGCACTCAAGCGGGATCGTCCGCTAGCTTGAAGCGATCCAGGCGGCGCCATCGTCGACGTGCGAGGCCTAGAAAGAAAAAGAGAGGGAAAAGGGAGGAAATGTTGCTACCTTTCAGAACAGAATGGTTTTGCCCGAACAAATTCATATATAATATAACTACATAGTGCCCTATGCTTCCGAATTGCCGCACTCATATTTTCTTCGTTTTATTCTAAATAATGTTTTCCTTCATTCAGCCATTCTCCTAGGTATTTATACTTTTCTTTGTAATCTATTAAAACGACTTGAATTTTTAACCATTATTCCCGAGTTGTCGCTGCTGAATTTTAGGACCAGACAGTCTCCTTTTTCTCCACATTTCTTAATCAGCTCCTAAAACCTATTCCGGCTATCTGCCATCAGTACAATGTCGTCTGCGTAGAACATTCCTGGTGTAACTTGGTTTACTTCTGCCCCCTCTCTATTTATGACACATAAAAACCTAAATTGCACTCTTATAATTTATTTTTCATTCTACTCAGGTATATCATAAAAGATAGAGTTGATAGGGGACAACCAGGCATGAGTCCTCTTTTTTATTTCTGCCGGTTCTGTAGTTTCTGATTTCTATGGTATAACAACCTTAGTATTTGTGTATTCATGTTGTAAAAGCCTATAATCAAGTGTGCATCTGAATGATACATACTCAGCAAGCAGCACCAAGAGTTTTTCCTGACTCATATTGTCGCACGCCTCTTTAATGTCTAGAAACGCTATCCATAACGGTTTTTTTCCCACCCGTGCCATTTCTATACCTTTGAGTGATGATGAATAAGTTATCATCTAATCTTTTATCTCTTCGGATTCCGTTTTGGAGCTCACCTAAAATGTTTTCGGCCCATTCTTTCATTCTTCTTTTTACTACTTCCATCGAGAGTCTGTACGAGACCGAAGTTTCTGTTACAGGGTGGTATAATGTTATGCTCTCCTTATTTCCCCTGCCTTTATATGGAAATCTCATTCTGCTTATTCTCCAATCATTGGGCACCTCTCTCCCATTAATATTTCATAAGTTGCCTGTCTTCACTTTAATTTGCTTTTGGTTCCTAGTGTCTTGACTAGTCTATTTCCTATGCCATCTGGGCCATTCACCGTAGCAGCAGGTATTTTACTTTTTTCTCTACCCTACTCCCTCGTGGTTGTCTCAGCTGTCTCGCTAGCGTTCTCGTATTGTGCCGAGTTGCTGTTTGCGCTCTGTACAATCTCGTTCGGTTCAAGTGCTGCGAATGTTGCATCGATTGTTCATCTAATAAATTCCCTTGCCTCCTCGCCCTCTACACTTATCCCCTCTTGTGTTGTCAGTGAACATTGTGACCCTTCCGTTTTTCTTCCCTGCGCAATAATGTGCTTCCAGATCCTTTTTTGCTGCATTCCAATCATTTTGATTTACTTCCATCATCCACTGCACTCCAGCCCTACCTATCTTGGCCCGGATAAGAGAAGATGCCTTTCCTTTTCTTTCCTGAAATGTATTACATTTCTATGCTCCTCCTTGGGTGTGTCTCCTCTTTTCCTCACCCATCTGTGTTCCCGTAAAGCCTCTTTTCGCCCTGCTATGGCCGCCTTAACTTCGCTTTCCCACAAGAATTTTGGTGTGTATTTTCCACTACCTTTTCCTCTTTGCTTCATGTTGAACTTCTCTAACTCTCTTTTAAAAGTGTTTATCAAATCGTCATATGTCCACTCTCTCTCCAGTTATCTGGATACTATAATTTCAATCCGTTCAGCTACTTCTTGTAGTTTGGCATCGTTTAGGATCAGTTTACTTTGTCGTTCACGAATTCATTTCTCTGGTTCTGCTGCACCGAACTTTATTTTAAGCCGCATATGATTACTTCCTAAGTTTTTGTGCCTTCCTCATCTATTTCCAAGAGTCCTAATCTGTTATATGACTTGCTAGACATTAGACAGTAAATAATTGAGTGCCAATCGTTTCTCTCCCATGTTATTTTTCCGTCCCATTTTGCTTGCGCGTTAATGAAGACTAGATCCAGAGCATCGCAGAATGCTTGTAGCATTTTCAGTGTAGAATTTGTATACCCAGCGAATTCTTTTAAGTGGACATTCGTGTCACTTAAGAAAGCTATTTCCAGCTTAGTGACAATTTCTCTAACATCTTTGCATATACATCTCAAGTGATGTGCATTTTCCTCTCTTGAATCAGATCCTGTCTTCAGATACACAAATCCTATGAGCGTGTCTAAACCTCTGATATACATTTTGAACATATGTGTTCTCTGCAGCGTTCCCTCGCCCTTTTCTAGCACTGTCCTTTTAGCACCGCTCCCAATTCGCCTCCTTTCCGTTCCCCTTCGCATCTATTAAATCCCACCCAAAAATAGAATGATAAGTATCGTGGTTTCTCCATATCTCTAAGATACGTCTCTGCAAATTCATACGCTACAAAATCTTCATCATTTATTTGTTCCGCAATCACTTCCGACTTAGCTGTGTTTCTGCCCTGCTGCATGTTTATAAATCCTATATTGAGCTGCTTGCATTTTCTTGTTCTGCGAGGTTTACTCGCTACCTTAATATTTGCGTCTGAGCCAGCTACAGAAGGGCTCTGCAGGCTCCTAAAAAGCCTTTTCCATACCGCCCATCCTTCGCCCCACACGCACCCCCTCAGTTCACCGTAGTGGATGCCATCTCGGCTCAACGTGGGGTTCGGATTCTCCTGGTGTACTCATCTATGTTCACATTCCTGACCTCATATCCGTTCCTATAGCTTCGTATCTTAATGTTTCTGTTAGCCTCCTGGACTGTCCTCTCTGCATTTTACCTCGGCCCTCACCTTCCGGGACGGTGCACATTACAATGTGCACCATACCAGAGGTTATTATGACTAGGGTTCTGACTGAAAAACTCCGAAAAACACCTGCCGGTGAAATTTTGGTCAGTTGGGATTTATCCGATAAACTCCGAATTTCGATGTGCCACTCCCCCCACCCACCCAAACACACACATACACGCAAGAATACTCTACAACTAATGGTGTGATCAGCGCGTAGAGCCAATGGTCCTGGGAATCTGCCACCACACTTTTGTTTCGAAATTCGGTCAGGAGAATAGGACCGTGTACATTCGGGTCATGACAAAAGTCACTGTTTATGTTTCACGTTTGGGTCATACTATTTGTGCTTTAGAAGAAGGAGAGGTTCTGTTTTTGTAACGGTGAAAGCGATAGACCATAGAGATGGCATAAAGTGGGGAAGAGGGACAGTTGAATCTTCTCTATCACATCCTTTATCACTTCTACCTCGCGCGGCCGCGAGGTAGGTTGATGGAATAGTATGAAATAAATACAAGCTTCCCAGCAACAGGAGTTTATTGATTTTAATGTATCGATATTTCTCCAAGCAACACTTCTGTGCAACGTTTGTCGTACGATAAATTAGTATTCCCAGTAGTAATGACACCAACGCCAAATACAAGTGAATGAAGTAATAATCGATACAATCGCGTTTTTTGTTGTCCAGCATACGTTTGCACCCGGATAATATTTATTTATTTTTATTAAAAACACTGCAAAATTAAACTTTGAATTTCGGAGAATTGGGAATCAAACAAAAATAAACTCTGGTTTTCGCAAAACAAGTAAACTCCCAAAACGCGGAACTTTAGTTATGACCCTCAATGTCTTCACACAATCCTCGATGTGTGTGGCCAGGTCTCTTCCCGTTCTACATAGGACGTCATTCAATCCCGCATGTACCATCACAAGGTTTATCTGCCCCTCGTTCACAGTCAACATGTCTACTGCCGTGTCCATCACCACCTTCATTCCCCTGCCTGGGAGAACAGCAACCTTTACTCTCCCATCTCCCCCCACTCAGCTGGCGATCCCCGCTGTGCACCTAGACACGTTAGAGCCCCTTTCGGCACTCGCACGTCGATCGAGTCTACTGTTTATTTGGCATAAAGCTCAAATAAACACCGCATGAATTACCTATGCATCGTCTGGTACGTACACTTTATTTATTAAAGGGCCCATTGAAACGAATTTTGGGCTGGGGTAAATTAACTTCGATTGGGATTTTACTAAAAGCACATCGTTCAGTTGGCCAAAGAAAAAGGTAGAAAATCAAAGCCGGACTTTCGGTGCGAAAATTTGAAATCACAGCGGGCTATTTCGTACCTCATTCCCTTCGTAAGCTCTCTGCCGTTTCGCTGTGATACATCCCCGGCCCGCGTCACCGGGTCCAGAGGGACGTCACACGACACCGCACCTCACTTATTCCCTTCACCCCTAAGCTGACATTGTGGTGGAAGCTACGCTTGCCGGACCGATCAGCCGCCTCCCTTTCATCACCTGAACTTATTCTCTGTGCGTGGGTATGCGCGAGAGAGCGTGATGACGTGGCAAAAGTGTGGCTGGCCCAACGAGCACGTAGCTTCCACAGCACTGTCAGCTTCGGGGTGAATGGGGTGGGGAAAGCAACTTTTGTCTGAATTTTGAGCGACGTGCTAATCTTTTAGGGGAGAATGGCTGTGTCCGGGTCCCCCTTCCCATCTTGAACGGGACTCCCCCTTCCCATCTTCAACTGTTTGGTAGAATGCGCGATTTATGAGGCGAGGAGGGAAGCTAAACAGGAAAAGCTTGGAAAGGCGTTTCATGGCCCCTTTAGGTAGATTCACTTTATTTCTTTTGGTAGTAGTAAACGTTACAGGTCGAGCTAGCGCAGGTACCCTGCCTGCTCCGCGGTAGTGTGTTGGCTACGCAATTGGGCTCACCGACGTTTCTATTGGCCTTCGTGGTGGTCACTTGCGGTGTCGAAACTGTCAAAAGTTCACGCGACTGCCTTAGTGGTTACAAGAGCTGCCATTTCGATCGATCGGTGGTGATTCCGATCTTCTACGGGCAAAGACTAAAAAGGCAGAGAACAACGGGCTTTGGCACCCGGAATAATAAACAAACTCTTACCCGAACCAAATCACCGGAGTGAAGCCCGTTAAGATTACGGGTCAATTTTTTTCGTAGCGGAATCAAGTGACAGATGTGACCATCACGTTTCTTCATATTTGTCTGCTTCAACGTTAGGACTACAGTGCCTTGTACGCCTTACCAGCGACAAATGTAATCTTGTTTCGTAAGCCACCAACGTCACGTCAGCTCGCGTTGCGATTGGTTCCCGCTTTGCGGTTCGCGAAAGCTGTTGGGAGAGATCGGTCCCGATGCAGTTGGCAAAAACGCGCCCCAACGGCTCAATCCCAGCCGCTTCGCGGTTGGCAAATCGCGGGTCGGCTTTGCGGTTGCGGATACACTTCCAGTGTGAACGCGCCTTAAAGAAATACCACAATTAATCTTCGGAGCTTATTTTTTGGTCTATATGTGTTTAAAGCAGCAGTATCACATCAAACACACCAATATCTTGTTTCAAAAATCACGAAACGGAATTTTAAAATGAATTAAACGATTAGCAAAAAGCACCTGGCGGATGTCGCTAACGCCTCGTTTGTAATACCCTTCTAGGAACCTTGAAAGGTAGTGACGGTACCTATCTGTCCTCCGGACACGACGAGAGAAGAGGAGAAGGAGGAACTCCCGTCTTCCCGAGAATGCCTTTTGTGTGACCCAGAAGTCGCTATTGTCCTTCTAAAAGATTATAGAAGATTAACCCATCACTCAAAATTCGTACAAAAGCGGCCACTTCGGTGGCTGGAACGACTATACTCTGTTTCATACTTAGCGTGCTACGCTGTCAAAACTGCTGGCGCGAGCGCGTGGCTTCAACTATGGTTTTGTCTGCGCGAGAACGCAAGCAAATGATCGACGAGTTCACAGCCCCATGCTCGCGCCAGTAGCTTTGACGGCGTTGCACGCTAAGTATGAAACAGAGTATAGGCCATCCTCTCGACGTTAGCCTCGCTCTAGGATGTCACGTGGTCTCCGCTGGCTGTTCTCCGAGCGCTTGCCAGAGTAGGCTGTTTATAACGAAACATACAGCCACCAGGCTCAAAATACAAACGTGCGACCCGAACATCTGGCCGGAGGGCTGCCTCTTCAGGAATTTCAGGTCCGGCTGACGGAAAGCCGCGTGCATGATGAGAATGAACGTATAGAGTGATCCCCCAACCATCTTGCCTGCAAATGACTAGCACGCACATTTACTATCAGAACGTTCGCGGCCTTCGTACGAAGGCCAGTGAATTCTTTTGTAATGCTATATGTACTGATTTTTCTATATTTTGTATCACGGAAACCTGGTTATGCCCAGAAATACTGTCTGGGGAGTATTTTTCGTCGGATTTTCTTGTGCATCGCAGTGATCGTGATTTATCTCGCGGAAAGAAAACGGGAGGCGGTGTCTTGATTGCAATCGATAGGTCTTTGAAGTGCAGCAGGCGCGCCGATCTTGAGACTTATTCGGAATCTGTGTGGGTAGAGCTGGAGTGTGATAATAGAGAACGCGTTCTGATAGGTACTTTTTATTTTCCTCCATACATTGAACCTGATGAGTTTAATGATTGTCTCCTTGGAATTGAGGATATAGCAGACAAACTGGGTGAATGCAAACTATTAGTAATTGGCGATTTTAATGTACCAGGTGTATGCTGGGAAACTCACAGTGTTGTTTCAAGTAATTATTACGGTGCAAAGAAGGCCGATCATCTTGTTGACTTTGCCTCTTTCATGGGCCTGAATCAGTTTAGCAGGGTTAAAAATAGTAAAGGCGCTATGCTTGACCTTTGTTTCTCAGACATTGATAACGTTTCTGTTACTAAGAGTGGATTCCCTTTAGTACCGACAGACAAATATCATCCTGCACTTGAGGTGGCTATAACCTTGAATGTACCTGTCAGCCGTATACCGGCTGCTAGTCTCACTTATCTAGGCAAACTGCATAACTTCGCTGCTGGTGACTATGAGGGATTATATAACCACTTTTCTACGTTCGACTGGTCCCCTATCCTGCAATCATCTGACGTCAATTATCAGGTTCTTCAATTCACCACGGCGGTGCAGGAGGGAATGGATCATTACATTCCTCTAAAGAAGCATACCAATTCAAAATTTCCCTCCTGGTTTTCTCCGTATTTAAAAAAAGTTGCTGAAGAAAAAAGCTTCTCTCACCGCAAATTTAAAAAGACTGGTAGTCTCAGGTGGGAGGCTGAGTTCATTCATTATAGACGCCTCTGTAAGCAACATCAGAGGATTGATCATAAGATATATGTGGAGTCAGTGGAGTCCGAATTGAGGAGAAATCCAAGAAAACTCTACCGACATGTTCGTTCTCGAGGTGGAAAATTGATACATCCTGATATTATACTTAATGAGGAGAATGTGACCACGTCCAGTGTATGCGATATATTCGCGCGTCATTTCAGTTCTGTATATAAACACAATAGGAGTGGGTACCAACAGCCGCCATCCCCTGGTGTGAACGGATCCATTTCCTCCCTGCCTGTGGATGAGGGAATGGTTCAGGAATGCATAAAAAAACTGAGGCCTACCATGTCCTCAGGTCACGACGGTATTCCAGCAACACTTGTAAAAGCATTTCACGAAATTTTCACACCCATCCTCTATGATATTTTCAACAACTCCTTAAGAGCAGGAGTGTTTCCTGACATGTGGAGGAAGTCAGTCGTAGTCCCAGTCTACAAGTCTGGAAGTCGTACCACTGCGTCAAACTACAGGCCAGTGTCTCTGCTGTGTACATTTTCGAAGCTTTTCGAAATGGTAGTCCACAAAACATTGTCCTTCCGTCTAAAAAATGTATTAAGTTCCAACCAACACGGATTTGTATCAGGACGCTCGACAACAACAAATTTGATTTCATTTATGTCCATTGCATCCAAAGCTGTGTGCCACAGAGGCCAGCTTGACGTGGTCTACTTTGATCTGAGTAAGGCCTTTGATGTGGTTGACCATGGCATTCTTTTATCAAAACTTTGTGGTATTGGTGTCTGTGGAGGGCTACACTACTGGTTTCAGAATTATTTGTCTAATAGAACATGTGTTGCTCGTGCGAACGGCGCGTATTCTTTTACGTACACGGCCACGTCTGGGGTACCTCAGGGATCAGTTCTGGGCCCGCTTCTTTTATCTATTTTTGTGAACGATGTGTGTAAGCAGATTGTAAACTCGTCTTTTTTGCAATATGCTGATGATATTAAGATATTTAGGGAGATTAAAACTATCTCAGATTGCAAGTTTCTACAAGAGGACATAAACTCATTTAGCAAATGGTGTTCACTGAACGGTCTCCTACTAAACAGCTCGAAAACCAAGGTCATGTCCTATAGTCGCAAAACGCAAACAACGTGTTTCCCTTACAGTGTTCGCTCAGACGTATTGTGCCGTTCTAGTGAAGTGCGGGACTTGGGAGTGCATTTTGACTCCTCCTTGAGATTTGATAGCCACGTGGCTCGTATAAGTACCTGCGCCTTGCGCGCGCTCGGTGTTGTTTGTCGAACGACTAGAGTATTTAAAAACCCTGCAACGTTTGTAACCCTGTACCGCTCTTTGACAAGGTCTCAACTCGAATACGCATCTCCTGTATGAAATGGTAGTTGTAAAACTACCCTCCTAAGGCTGGAGCGAGTGCAAAACAAATTTTTGTGTATGTATTTATCGATCTCGATACTCTGCGCGATGAAACATCTCTGTCAAATAGTAAAGGCTCTGTTATACTCCGACGTAACGCGTGCGCGCGTGCGAGCGCGTCACAGTGACGTCACGTCGGCGCAAACCCGACGCTCTATACATCCGGCGTCTGTGGCGTAACTGACGCGACCGGCGGCGCTTCGGCGCTGCCTGACCGCCTCGACGCCAAAATGGAGCCATGCCGTATTCCGCGCCGGCCGCGCCAGCGACGCCGGACCAGCGATGCATCACGTGCTGGCTCTCGGCGAGCCCTCGCGCGGGAAGCGCGGCGGAATACGAGCAATAGCATGACGACGGGAGCACCACTCCCGTGTGGCGTCATGTTTGAAGAATCGGACTCTATCATCGAGAAGCTGATCGAGAGGAATTCGTCCTCACCCGTGTGTCGTACGACCCGAGGAAGCTTGGGTACTGTAGACCGTGCGCTTGTCAATGATGTAGCGTATGTACATTGACCGCCTACGCTTGCGGCGCAGGCGGTGCCCCAACAGTGCAAGCCAGAGTTTTCGTCGTGCAAGGTACGTCCACGCCATCGCTCGAACTGGCGCTCAAGAAGCGCGAGAATTTGTCGTCTGCCATTCGAAACGAAAAGGAACCGGAAGTGGCGCACGCCTCTAAGGAAACGTGCCCTCGTAGTCAGATTCTGCGCATGCGCCGCACCTGGCGGCCCACCTGACGCTCGCACGCGGGAGATGCCAGAGTCGCGGAGTATAAGGAGGGCGAATTTTTGACGCACGCAGCGTGGGCTGACGTGACATAGCCGATCTATCGGCCAGCGATATCGATATTCGCGCGCGTTACGTCGGCGTATCAACAGAGCCTTAACAGTGTATTGGACGTCCTACAAATGAACAGCTTATATCACCGTCGAGAAAAGGCAGATCTGGTTTTCCTTTTCAAAGTCCTTCATGGCATGGCCGACTGTTCAGAACTGCTCTCACAGATATCTTTACGAGTTCCTCGGACAGCGACCCGTTTGACAACGTCTTTTTACTCTCCTCGGACGTTAAATATCCTGGACCCCATGTTTCGCATGTGTCGGGCATATAATGGCATTGCAAGTGATCTTGATATTTTTGTGTGACTGAATTTGTCAGATCTCTCAGAGTCTTGTATGAGTCTCACTGAACCTGTCGTGATTGTGATGTTATTATATATTATTTTAATAAGATATATTCGTTTTTGTGGTAGTCTTCTACTTTTGCGTTCGGACCCTGTGTTCCGTTCTTTCCTTGTTGTGTATATCGTATCTTTGTGTCAGCATGCGTTATATGTATCATATGTTTCACTCAATGTTTTAAAATTTTTTATGTTTTTTTTTCTTTTTTCGACTTTTTATAGTGTGTAGGTTTCGGTGTGCCAGTACCAAGACCTTATGGTCGTTCCTGGACACCTAATAAAAACTATTCTTGATTCTTGATTTC
>JAZHYW010043611.1:0-15558 GCA_037355805.1 Ixodes ricinus | reverse complement strand
GCCGAGAGCCGACGTCTTTAGCAGACGATCTTTTCGACTCAAACGCGGCGCGAGCTTTTCTGATAATCAGTTGCCAATGCATCATTTTATCATTCTTACTAATAAAACACATTGATTGGACACACAATCGATTAAAAAATTTGTTTGTCGCGTTATTTCGGCTTTTGTTTTTCGTGTGTACTTATATCGTCTGCTTTGCAGTTCCTTGTTGTTACCCAAGGACGATGTAAAGGAGTTTGCTGGAGTGGAGGGGGCGCTCGTCAAGTGAAACCGGCGGCCGCCATCTTGCCGTGGGCGGAAAACGCGCCTGACAGGGATGAACGCGGTCTTTGTTGTGGACTAGAAACAAGTGGAAATTGACGAAGAGGGATGCAAACAAGACTCCTACAAGACTTGTTTGCTCCTGTGTTGCGCACGGATGCACGAACAGGGCAAAGACGGGACAAGGGACCACATTGCACTTGTAAGTACAATGAGAATTGTTCTGAATGGGGATGCGATCGAGGTTCCCTACGCCCTGGCGATGCCCGGCGATTTGGCGCCTGCGCACGATAATTAACAGCCTCGTATTCATTAACAGATTTACAAAGGATCCGGAGACGCGGAGCCCTTGGGAGCGAGCATTTCGTCACGAAAGCTGGCAAGCGAAAGATGGAGATCGTTTGTGTTCCGTGTATTTCGCACCGGAGTGCTTCGACCGCACCGGACATACGACGCGACTGCTGCCCGGGAGTGTGCCCAGTCTGTTTCCTGCCTTTCCAATGCATCTCCAGAAGCCAGTGAATAGTCGACAAGGGGAATTGTGACAGGTAAAATGAATGTTTCGCGCTATCACAAGTCAGTTTGTGACGTGACTGGAGTCAGTTCGTGACGCTGGACGTGTGTCAGTTCGTGACGACAAGATGTGTGTGTGCGTGCTTGTGTGTGAGAGAGGAGGGTGTAATGGCTTTCTACAACTTTTTTCTCACCTAGTTTTTGCCTCACGTGTAGCCAGTAGGCTGTAGTGTCATCTCTTTTGACACTGTTTTACGCATCCAGTGTGCTTGTAACTTGGCACTCAGGAAGCACATGTATGCTTTCTATTACAGGTTAAAAGGAAGCGGCCGGCAGCAAAGCCTCGAGACTGCACGGTCGCTGCGACTGCTGAAGTGCCCGAAGCGGGGAGAGCTGCCTGTAGGTTCACCTACCAAGCAATGGTATCAAAGCAAGGTGCGTGCCACTGAAGAGCAAATAGCACAAGTTCAAGCACTGAGAGCATCAGTGGCTGACGGTTTAGACTCCGGCGAGCAAGTGCTCAAGCTGCCGCAGTTCAAAGGTGCAAATGCAACAGCTAAATTCATCATAGTTTTCGACCACTTGACTGACGTCCTCAATTCTAGGAACCCGCTTGCAAGATCGTACAAAGCGGCCTTACGGAAGCAGAATGAAGCATGCTGGAGGGAATTCTTTTTGAGGCTCGAGCGTACATCAAGAGACTGAAAGACCCATCAAGACGTCCTATTTTGGAAGGGTTAAAGAAAACCGGGTTCGTCGGTTTCTTGATCTGCATTGCAAGTACCGAAAAGCTGTTCAATGAGCTTGTCGGTCAGGAGTGGCTAATGTACTTCTTAACATAGCAAGCTGAGCCAGGACCATGCTGAGGTATTCGGAGTGCATTCGAGGACGGGAGAAGCTGCGCAGCTCATGGCTTCGCACAGACGACTGTTGATTCAGACAGAAGTGAAGTCTTCCAAATCGGGAAATTCCTCTCAAGACATGGTATAAATCCTGACGGGATCTATTATTGTGCCTGATGAAGATACAACCAGTACTCTTACCGACACCAGAAGGGCACCAGTCATGCAGCCAGAAGACCACGATTACAAGCACCTCATTCACCGTCCTGAAAGCCTGTCCCCTTTTGTTACTTCTATGGTGCCATACATTGCGGGCTTTGTTGTTTGCAAAGTTTGTTCAACTACAACATGCCAAGAGTGTATCGCAGCCCTGTG
Organism: Ixodes ricinus; assembly: GCA_037355805.1. NCBI lineage: Eukaryota > Metazoa > Arthropoda > Arachnida > Ixodida > Ixodidae > Ixodes > Ixodes ricinus. Next base: position 13,567 of record JAZHYW010043611.1, on the reverse strand, counting down.
CATCACAAGAGGTGGCACCTCTTGTTAGGCAAAACAAAAACCGTGGTGGACTTCTTTCTCCATCACAAGGCGTCGTCGGGCTGTGCGAAGCTGTCGAGAAAGGGCTGTGTCGGTTGCAGGCCGAGTGGGAAACCGCCAAAGCGGTGCAGCATAGGACCAAACAGCTGATCTTAGAAGTGTTGAGTGATTTGCCAGAGAAGAAGTGGTTCTTGCAACTGGAACCACACCTTCTATACTGCAATCCTCTAGACAACCATATTTAATACTTGTGTAGGAAGCTGGCTGAAGGGTATCTGAAGGTCAAAATTCACCACATGACAAAGGAAAAGAACAGAGAAATTATCAAGAACAAGGTGAGGCCGCTTCTGTCAATGGAAGATTATTTTCAGCCATCCGTAAATAAACCCATCAATGTGATAGTTTTAACCAAGGCTTGGTTTTAACTCATCAATGTGATATTTTAAATAGATTTTTTAGGTTTGTAATTGTCTCGCTGCTTATCATAGGCAACTGAGTGTTAAGAAACGACAAATATATTGTTATCACACGAGCTGTTTGTTGTTTTCGCTGTGTTGTAACCGTCACTATTTTCATAAAACGCGCGGCGACGCGAACGCAGCTGCGGCGATATGCGGGTTCTTGCCCACGGCAAGATGGCCGCCACCGGCTCAGCCGAGCTTCACGCCCTCCCATTTGTACGTATAGGCGGCCTCCACTCCAGCAAAATTCTTTACATCCTCCTTGTTGTTACCGCGCCTGTTTTTGTTTCTGCGACTGTCACCGCCTGCGGAACGCTCGCCGCTTTTGAGTCGAAAATATCGCCTGCTAAAGACGCCGGCTCTCGGCGCCATATGCGCGTTCGTTGGCGGCAGTTGGCGTCGCGACCGCTTGCGCCATCTCTTGTCCCCCGTACGAAACAGCGCAGTATTGTTTGAAGACCGCTGGCTTCGCTAGGTTTCCATATGAGCTCAGCCTTTTTCTTTCTTTTATTTTTCCTCAGGTAAATTCGCTCTTTGTAAATTAAAAAAGCACCATCTGTGGGCTATGCTGCACAAAGTTTTAGCGCGATAGGCTAAGAAACTGAATTTTGCGGTCGATTTAAAGAGCCTGGCCGCTCCTTCGGAAACCCAGTACTTTGTTTCAGTCTGTTTACGTAAAGCTGAAAGGATTAATGGTATTTCATTAGATGACAGAGCCCCAAAGCGGCAGCGTTAATCGATTGTGAAATTTTGAAAATCATAAGTGCACTGGTGTGGATTTACTATTTCCGTACAGAACACTAAATTAATGCCGTTTTAAGAGCAGCCATTCTAGATGTATTTATTCCATCCAGTAATTAGAAATAACGTAACCCAAGGGCAAACTAAGTCGTGACAAACACGTATTTCACACTACCTGCAATGGCTGTGGCATTGCACTCTGAGACTGATATTTATTTAATATGACCTTGATATTTTGCACATGAAGATTTATAAGGACTCGTTTCATGACAGTTTAGTGAAGTAGCTCTCCTTGGTTCTGTCAGTGTAAATAAAAATTCCGGAGCATTCGTTTCAGCAACGTTTAGAGACAGTTACAAGCTGCATTTAATTTACACAGTAACTACCTATTCCTCAAATACCATTATAATTTTTATCGAAGAGCCCCGGAATGTGCCCCTTAAAATCGGCGACTTCAAATAAAAATAAAAAACACTCATGATATAAATTTTGATTAAGTATAAGTGAAATAATACATACAAAATATGACAGAAATTTATGTTTAAAAAAAAGTCCCGTTACAAGCGCGAAGACCTAAAATATAACGTTTCGTAGGTCATATTCCGCAGGGCGCATAACGTGCCAAATGTGCTGAAAAGGGTGAGTGCTCTTTGCGATGCGGGAAGGCGCAAAAAAGCAGAGGGTGTGACCGAGATATCGAATATAAAAGGAACCGCGATTTTACACGCAAGTAAACGGAAGACCATCACAGATGCAGATCTCCACCTTCCGTGCCAGTAGTCGATATCCTCGAGGAGGAAAACGCAGCCGTCCACCCTTACACAAAATCGCAGCCTCCTGGGCCGTAATTATGTTCTTTTTTGACGAGGTTTTATCGACGACCCATCTACGATGAGTGTCAGCGCCTCCGAGCACGTACCCCTTATGTAAATGTATCTTATTTGCCGAAGGCTCGTTGCATATGCACGTACTCGAAAGCGAGTGAACACAACCCGGTCCATTCCTTCACGTTATGCATACGTGATTTGTAAGCGGTATGAATGGAGAGCGATGGTAAAACCTAAGGCTGTCAGCGAAGTGGTAAATCGCCTCGATGATTGCTACCTTAGACCCACTTAAATGACAACAGAAGTCGCTATGTGTGGTAGTAGAAGTAGCAATTGTCTTGATTTTTTTCTTAAGCATACAAAGCTTTTGTGTGATTACACTGAGTAATTACATAATGTCCGTTGGGCATAGCAGTACTGGCTCTTATATAATATATATATTCAGAGTTTTTGTTCTTAAATGAGAACAGGCTGGACGTGAGTAGGACAATAATTTGTTTTACGGTGAGACGATGTCGCGAAGAATTCTTTATTTTTGTTGCTTCTGAAATGTGTGCCGAAAAAACGACCAGCCGGGACATTTTTCAAGAAACGGCATCGCGCTTGGAGGGGCAGATAGCCCAAGAAAGCTGAAAGTTGACTGGAAGTATTAAATGATCTCCTACTAATCAGCATAGAGGAGCATAATATCGACAATTGGTTACGTATTACAGCTAAGAAAATCAGGCACAGTGCGCGTGGAGGTCAAAATAAAAGACCCTAATATGACCACTAGAGCGGTGAAAATATTTTATTACAAGCAAAAAGAAAGGGGGGGGATATTAGCACTAGCGATAAACCGAACATCAGTGGTAAAATATGTACAGTTCGTAGTGCGAATTATGTATATTTATATAACATCATCTAATGCCGCCTACTTTTTTAGTTGTTTCTATTAAATCTATTAAAATCTATTATTTATATTTTCCCTCACGCCAGTGATATTTTTGAGTACAATTGACCTACTAGTACTCTGTTTCAGCCTCGCTACCATGCTGGTTTTTTTCCGCTAAAAATGGTGTTCAGACGAGTTAAATCATTTTGATTCTAAAGTACAAGCAGCGACTCGTTTTCCTCAAAATGAACGAGAAAATGCAAGAAAAACAAAGTCCCAAATGGAAGAACACGCAGAAGAGACAAAAATAAGGGAATGTGGGAACAGTGAATCTCACGGACGTCTAATTAAAAACGGTGTTCCCTGGAGAGAAGCGTTTGCCAACAGCCGTCACGTTCTTTGTGGAAGCCACTGTTCAAATTACACGTTTCGCTTGCGTTTTTTTGTTTTCTTTTACAGTAACCGTTTCTTTTTGCCTCACGTGCCACAGAATGGTTCTTCTTTGAAAGTGCACTATTTCTGGCATGCGTACACAACGGTTTTTTTGTTATAAATGAAGGCCCGCACACATGGTTGGCAACAATGGCTTCTAGGAAGTTAACCATTCTGTACTCTGGTTGCAGCGCAAGATACGCTATCTCGTTCAAGAACAACTGGTAATAAAGGCTGTACCTTTGAAGTCCTGCCAGTATTACTTTCTGAACAACTCTTGGTCATATCTTTTTTAAATTCCACGCGAAACGCGAACTGTGACCGACAACATACATTTTTATAATGGTATTATTATTCCCGCAAACGTTTGGCAGATTTTAAGTCATCAAAAATTTCTACCGAAATGATTATCAGCAGGTTGGTTTATTAAAATTTCACACCGAAACAAAACCAGTTACAATGGTAAGTTTTAATTTTTAGGTAAAGTTATACGGAACTCCACGTGTCGTTGAAATTCCTTTAATAATGCTGCAAACAAAGTAAAGGGGAAAAAATAAAGCAACGTGGAAGACGCTGAAATATTAGAATTATCAGAACCAAAGCCACACATTTGCTCAATTTTCAACAATGCTCACTTTATTAAAATTGTATTCGTCCCCTCTGAGGTACAAATAGAAGCAGTGATACTGAAAAAGGCCCTAAACCCGAATGCTTTATGCAGATGTCTAAAGATCGCAAAGGTAAAATTACGCATTTTTGCTTCAAATGCTCTAATGTCTTGTCTCCTTCACGACAATCAATTGGGCACGTGTGAACTTGGAAATACCTTATCGGCGACAAGTTTTGTAGTGCCGTTACCGCCTCCAAAATTGATTTTTTGTCGGTGCAATAAATCTAAAAGTGAAAACATGATCTAAGCTCTAACGCTAAAGTGAGCTCAACTGCACTTCGACAAAAGCTGGCTACATAAGTTCGCCGTAATCGCTCAGGCTACTTTGATAAAGTGATAGTGTCTATATGTAAACTGCATTGTCGTTTGCCACACTGACATCCTTTTTTTACATAATGTCATAGGTTAAAGGTTTTGTGTGGCGCTCCCGCGTGTAGCCCGGCTGTCCGTCTTCCCAAATTCAACAGGCCGTGAGCTCGGGTACTGAGAAAGCAAAATATTGTTCGGCATGCCAAAGTGATTTTGATGTAAAGCGATTCCTGATTCCAAGGGTGGCGATTCGTTTGCATCCTGCATTAACGTGAGAAATTGTGCTACGCACTATTTAGAACCTCAGAGAAGGAGCGAGTTCTCTAGCTGAAGTCGGCGAGTCGCTTTATTTGTTCGTTCGTTCGTTTGTTCCTCCATTTATTCTTTCGTTCTCTGCTTCATTCTGTAATTCATTTTGTGCGATCATGAAGAGCAGATGCCTTGTTAATGATGCGCGAAGAGTGAGATTACAAATTAGTCGGAAGCAGTTTAATGCTAAAGAATTTGAGTTAAAAACGTTAATGTCCGCTGCCCTGATGGTGTTATACAAGAGTTGCACGCGGGTCATTGCGCTAATTGACATGAATTTATTAACAAAACAAAACTAGGAGAAACTTGCCATATCGCCTTGGAACGTGAACATAAATAGACAACATGAAGCGCCGTACCGTACTGAGCGTTCCGCCATAAGAGAGTCCTGGATTCGCGTATAAATTAGTTATTGTGGTGTCTGGAAACTTATTTTGAAATGTTTATTATCGACGTCTGTCAATTTATTGAGGGCAGACAGGCGTTTGTAGCTATAGTCGGTTGCAACCTAAGAACGAAGGGCGAGGGTAAGACGGGCCGGGGAGGAGGAAGCAGACGGAACGCTAAAGAGAGAAGGAGGTTTCCCCTCTCTTCTCCAGCATTCCGTCTGCTTCCTCGCTTCCGGCCCGTCTTACCCTCGCCCTTCGTTCTTAGGTTGCAACCGACTATAATTATGGCACTGTCTTGTAGTTATTTTAATTTGAAAAATCGACGCCGCAAGGTAGCCGCTGCCGTTTAACACGAATAATTTACACAATACAGGGGTTTTCTAAAGGATGGCAGAGAGTAGAAGTCTTAAACACTCGGCATTTGTGTCGTCCTTTTGAATCTCCAGCCAAGTGTGAATGTCGAACATTTAAGTTATTCCCAACTCCAGTGATCTCTAGGAAACTCCTCTAACGGAAAAATATAACGATCTAAAATTAGACGTGCCGTGCCATGTTCCAGGTCTTCTCACAACGCTGGGGCATCAGCAAAGCAAGCATTGAACTCAAAATGGTTTGCCCCAATTTTTTCCTCTATGTTTCAAACCTGTGGCGATGAGTTGGCGTAATCGAACGTCCAGAGGCTAGTCTTACATCGAGGAAGCAATGAAAGGAACGGCTACTGTCCTTCCACGGTGCTGATGAATGTTGATAAACGCGGAATGTCTGACTTACGCGGTTTCGTATGTGGCGTTCAGAGCAACCTGGGTAACAGGCTGATGCTACGGTCACGACAAAGTCACTTGGACAACTGTTCTATCCCGCATACCATCGACAACATGTAATCACGGAAGCAACAAGAGACGAGCATAAATCGCGAAAGAACCTGTTCCGGCAAGTTCACTGTTTTCCCGCCAGGTGCCGTTCGTTTTGCTGGAGTCGCGATTACTGTAGTCTTCTCCCCTTTACCAAATAGCAAGGCTCAAATGAATGTTTTTTTATTTCTCGTTTCTCATTTTTTCATTTGGCATGTTTGTTCAGCTGACTTTATTTTTCGGAGGTTTGAGGCAATTGCACATAGGGTAATAACGAAACACATATTAGACTAGAAATATTTTTTTCTAGTACCTGGCCATTTTGAGAGTTTTACCCTGTGCAGTCGTCGTCACAAAGGGTTAATTCCTGAATAAAATGATGAATGACCAAGACTATATATTTTTAAATATCTAAACTTATGACCTTCTATGGCCTAACATTAATGACGTAATATGTTTGCTAAAACCTCACTTGATTTGAGAAAAACACACATATATATGTCAGTGTGTCGAACCGAAAAAAATACGGGTTGGGTTACGGTTCAGGTCTAAATTATTTTGTTCCGGTTCAGTTCCGGTTCGATTACTCGATCTGCGAACCTGTTCGCGAACCGGTTCAGTTCTGAAACTGGTTCTGGGAACCGGTTCGGATATTATAAATGACAGATTGGAACATTCTAAAATAAATTACAAATAAAACGTCTGAAATCAGCACATACGAAACGGGATACATCGTCGAAACTAGTAGTGCATAACGTTTATAAAAGCCTGTAGCCAATGCAAGCGGCAAACAACGACTGTCTGATGACAGGGCTGTCTGTCACGGGCGCTAACTCCAGCGTCTGCTGAGCGTTGGTTTGAGCGCACGCGCCCGCTTGAGTCCCATGACTACGCTGGGCAGGCGACGGAAGCAACAGAAGCTCGGCAGATCCTTTGTCAACCTGAAAGTGCGCGCAGCTTCGCTTCTCCGCGAGCGACTAGGGTTTGTATCCCTGTTTTATTTCCCCGCATTTATCGAGTTTCCGGTACGAGAAAATACGGCATGTAAATCTTGACACTTCATAGCTCGATATACTCTGACCGGTTGTTGGCTCCGCGAAGAGCAGATATAATTCATGAATGCTCATTTCAACTCTAAATAAAATTTCTTTCTCTCCTCAAACATTATCAAACCCACAGCATTTTTTTTCTCATTCCGATGGAAGCAAGCTTCAAGAACTCGCGCGTTCTAGAAACGTGCTATGAAATGAGCACACAGCAGCATTTGGGATTTACGAGATTGTAGAAAAATGAATTCCCGTGACGCGATTTTTTTTTTTTTTTGCACAGCCTTCCAATTTTTTTTTTCCGTGCAAGCCGCGACCAGCGCAATACTGGTTCCTATGTCAAGATTCATGGATGCAGAGTTTGTCAAGATTCATGGATGCAGCGTTTATATTCACTAAGACTGAGTGGAGAAGAAAAATATGTAAGCGAGGTGTGTGTCAGTTGACGGCACTTAAAAAACAAAATGGCATTGATAGCACATTCATTGTCAACAGCGCGTGGCCGAACCGTTTTGACATGAGCCAGTAACCGTTATTTTTTTTCCGGTTCAGTTCCGGTTCGGGTTCATCGCGATAACAATATAACAGTTCGGGTTCGGGTTCAGTTCCCGAAAAATACCCCGTTCGGTTGCGGTTCGACACCCTGATATATATATATATATATATATATATATATATATATATATATATATATATATATATATATATATATATATATATATATTATATAGATAGATAGATAGATAGATAGATAGATAGATATTAAGGTGTTTCACAGGGTGAACAAATCTCGATATTGTGAAGACTACGCGTCGCACCAAAAAAGGCTTGTGTCGTTTCTGGTCCTGGGCCAGGGGCCTATTTAGGAAAATTATTAAAGTCCGAGATAATTAAGCTGTTAATTATTTTTGCGTAATTAACTTTTTTAATATTGTGGTTTAACGGGCATGGTTTCAATTAGAAAATTGATCAGTGTCATCGAAAACCACTAAATCAACAAACTGCAGAACAATAGAAGGCACGCGCAGCATTTTACGGCTTTCTGAAACACCGCACAGATTCGACGGGTTTTTAAGTTTCGGTTTGTTATCGGAGCGCATCTCGGCCCTGGCAGCACCGCGCCCCGTGGAGAAATAGTGCAACCAACCTCTGCTGCGCTGTCATCGCGCGACGCAGCAGAGGCTGGTTTCACTATCTCTTCCACCGCGGGTATAGTGCCGCGCGGTGCCGCCGAGGCTGAGATATATAGTGGGCATGGTGCCGCCGGTTTAGTGCCGCCGGTATACCGGCGGCACCGCGGCTGCAGTACCGCCGGTATAGTGCAACCGCGGTGCCGCCGGGACTGAGAAATATATAGTGGGCTTGGTGGCATACAAGCCAAGAGGCCGAAGGCGTATATATAACGAACTAAAAAACTCACGGTGAAGAACAACAAACAGCGGAAGTTTAATCGACAGTTTCGCCGAGAGACTCGGCTTCGTCAGGAGATGAGGCCGAGTCTCTTGGCGAAACTGTCGATTAAACTTCCGCTGTTTGTTGTTTTTCACCGTGAGTTTTTCACTTCGTTATATGTATCCCTCTCTCTCTCTCTCTCTCTCTCTCTCTCTCTCTATATATATATATACATACATATATATATATATATATATATATATGCAGCTATTCGAAACATTTCTAAAGTAAACTGACGCGTGCTTGACCAAAGAGGAACAGTGTTAACAAAGAAAAAATGTGATATAACGTCGAGGTTGTAGTGTTCTTTTCAAGATATATTTAAAGCATCCTGGAGTCCTGTTTAACGTGTCGGCAGCTCACTAAATCAGAGAGTGGGCTGCAGGATTGTACAAATGTAACTTTTGAGTAGTATATAATGAAGAACAACCCCCCTTTGCGTTTTCTTTTGGCAAAAAAAGTAAATTGTTTGGCTTGTGTTTTGTTGTGCTAGTATAAAAAAAGCTCTTTGTTGAAGCAATATTGCTGCAAAGACTAAACCTCATAATAAAGCATTGTATGCGTTTGCTTTGTCCAGGTGTAACATTTGATGACAACATTGATATCATTTGTGCTGTTATCGTCGTATGTGTATGATAGGGTGAACTTTAGTCGGTGGTGAAAGAATCTCTCTTGCATTACCAATCCTACACAGGAAAAAGAACAAGAACCGCTTCTTAAGTGTGTCGTGTGTGCAGCGTTGTCCAAAAAATTATAATGGAGCCAAGCGAAATCTCGGTGTCCCAGAGAGGAGGACACGCCAGGGAGCTCAATCAGCTCGGCATCAGACATGACTTGTCTGCGCTTCTTCTCGCGTTGCTATGGAGCTGAGATTAATGTAGGTTGGATTGTTTCACCAGTGTCACTGGCCGCTCTTGGGGCAAGAAACCGTCCAGCACTAAACAAGAGTAAAAGAGAAGCTCACGCAAGCATGTGAGAATGCGCAAGTTCTTTTTGTTCTGGCATTGTTGCCAAGCAACAACGCAAAAGGTCTGGAAGAAATGGGTCAAAAACGGAGGCGAATCAAATTGAAACAAAAATGAATTCCGAATCACCATGAAGACCGAGGTTTGGATTAGCTTTCGCTTTTGTATATTATAACGGCATTTCTTTCACACGTGGCTTGTTGTCTGCTTAGAGGAGAAAACCCGCGACGATCACCAGTGTCCCGTCGGATCTTTTTTTTTTTTTTTGCATCCTCTTTTGCAGCTTTTGATTTTCAAAGTGCTAGAAGCTCGCCAACTAAGAAACAACCCGCGCTATTGCCCTGCTCAGAAAATCTCAGAAACCTCGTGTTGTCTCTGCCTCGTTCTTTGAGGCTGCTGTCTTTTTTGTTTTAACTTTTTTCCACAATATTTTTCATATATACGATCATGCAATATTTTTCTAATATAATATACTTTCAAAGCAAATATTTTTGCTATTTCCAATGCAGAGAAGCCTAGGCACTAATGCAGCTTGAAATGATTAACAGCTATAACAAATGCCCTGAGCAGATGTTTTCTGTAAATGTTGCATATTCATGAAAAAAAAAGTAGAACCGAAATGCATTATGTTGGTTATAAGGTTGTTTAGCTTAATGATGTTTTCCGATTATTATTCTATGTTTTTTTGTATTCTAAAGGACCAGGGCACCAAGAAGATGTAGAGAAATTAACTCCCTGCACGAATTTTAACTGAAGTTTTAAACTAAAGTTTTGCAACAGAATTCGTAAAAACCTATATTTTGAGGCGAATTGTAAAATAACAAGTCTGTATACTAGAAAAATATGTCTCATATGTCCTAAAATACATCTTGATGCTATGCATGTTTTAATAAAACTACGATTAAAATACAAATGTCTGGCTTATGTCCTTGATGTATAAGTACCAAGGGTTTGCTTATTAAAAGTGCTTGAAACCTTTTTGAATCTGACAATATATAGTGACCCGAGAGATTACCAAGCCGCAAGAATTAGTATTCACTTTTATGAACAGAAACATTTCAAGTTTAATCAAAATATTTAATTAATTCGCTACTCCGTAATACCACTGAGTCATGTAACTATGGTATCCTAGTTCAGATGCTGGCAGCACCAAAAAACTGCAGTAATCAAAATTTGTTAGAATATCAGTCCTAATACAAAAACAAAAAAACTATTTTAAAATTTTATTGTTAATGTTTGCTTTATATACAACAAAATCCCCACATTGTCGAGAAAACAAGAACTGTCAGCCATCATACAAGACAGAGTGAGCACGTGTGCCCTTATCTCCGGGGCTTTTCAGTATGATCTCTCACCAGCTTGCCAACACAATCATACTTATTTTTGTAAAGCTGCAAAAAGCACGCTAGAAAATTTTAATGGCCAATTTCGAAAAAAAAATTATCCTTGCAAGGAATATTTCGTTACATAGAAGAGCCTCGTGTGACAGGGACGATCTCTTCGCAGAAGCCGGATTTGTCGCCCAGCTTAGTGCGAATACCATGAAATGCCTTCAGCAGGAGATTCTTTAAAAGTAGCCATTTATTTCTGTGTTTAAAAAAAAAACACTTTACATGACTATTGGTGGGATTGTTTCTGGGTATCAGGCTTTCGGATGCCCCCACGTGTTCTTTCCTTTTTAAGAATATTGCTTCCAGGTAAATGTGGAATGTCAAGGGTCTCTCCAGAGACTAAACCTTTTCCATGCCTGGTGGAGAAGTGTGATTTTGTTTTAGTAGATAGCAGTTATTGCCAAAGATTTTGCTGAAAATCTTGTTTTTGTTTTGTGTACGTACGACCTAGCCTGCTAAAACTAGTGGAAAACCTTCAAGACTAAATTTATTGATAAATACAGAATCATTACCGTGATGTCACAGTGCCACGTGAAGTCATGTCACATGATCTCACGATTTTTCAATAAATTAAGCGAGAGGTAAGGTGCGCTAAATACAAACGCGACAGTGCAACTCTGTACAACGTCTGGGCTCTCGCCACGGTTCCTCTGCAGAGCATGACAAGGAACCAGAATGGTGCGACTGTATAGCTGTCCCTAGCCAATATTCAAGCAGCGAACCGAGTTCCCATTTGGTATTCAACATTGCAAAGTGTGTGTGACACGAGAGTGTTCCGCCGAATATTAGTAAGCGAGGCGACACCCAGAGTGCAATGAGCGTAAGGAAATGGGCGCAATAGCTCAAGACGCTTAGCCACGTTAGCGCGCGTAACTCGCAGTCATGATGCGGCTTTTTGAAATGTAATTTAATAATATATATATTTTTTCAAACGCATCTTGTTTTGCATTTAAGCCATTCTATTTGGTTGTTTAAAAAAACACTCTACAAATCGCTAGCTCTCCAATAAAGTATCGGGTACGCGCATTAAAATGCAAGCGATGGAACTCTTGTATTAAAAAGAAAGAAAAATGCTGTAAAGGTTTTAATATAGGCACCACGAATACGATGCGTCTTAACATTGTTTTGGTCTTAATGTTAGGAGAGTCGCAATCGCCAATTAAACTTTCGAGGTAGTCCCGCTTTTGAGGCGCGCCAAGCGCAAGAGAACGCGGAGCCGAGAGAAAAACTAGCAAAGAGTGACGTCACCGGCGAAGTCAGATAACCGTTGCTCGCCAATAAGCAGGCTGATAGATGCCGTTGATGACGTCACGACGCCTCGGACAAATAGCAGGCGGCAAAGAGGCTCGCCGCATGCCCTGGAGCAATAGCTCTATCATTTTTCCAAGAAGACTGCGGCTTATATTTACTTCTGCCTAAATTAAGTGTGATAACTGAATTCATGGGACAAAAAGCTATAAACGTTTCCTCCTAACTCAGGTTTCTTCAACATACTATGATATTTTTATTTGGGAGAAAATGGAAGCAGGTTTGTATCGAAAATATAATGTTCTTGTATTAAAAGGCATTTAGAAACAGAAGGTACGTATGTTTTAAATTTTATAGTTACTTGCGCCTTCAACGTTAAAAGATGAGAAACTAGTAGCGATAGAGATTGGAGACATGTATTTAACACGTTTTATTGAAAGCTGATTTTTAGAAACCAGCAATCCTTTGACAAAACAAGTGAATCATAATATTTAAGACTAATACAACATATTTGATATTTAAAGTGATCAGAAGTAAATAGTGTATATATAAATCAGCTGTAGCACCGAATAAAAATTTAGTTTACCTATTTTCGCCTCACTCAACTGTTGAATCAGAAAGCTCTGAAATTTAGCGAAATTCGCGTTTTATACACTTTCTCAAAGGAGTGATCAAAATTTATTAGTGAAATGTGGATATACCCTGACAGTTTTCTTTCCTGCACAATAAACAGAAAGTCAGAACTTGCCCTTTATCAAATCATAAATTCTAGCAGCTCGCTCCTGGAACAATTCCTGGCAACAACCAGAAAGCCCTTACACGTATGCTCTGAAGCCTTCATCGAGGCACCGCTCCGGTGAGCGTTTCAGAAAACAGTTAATGAGTTCGAAGGGGTCAGTAACCCTCACCTCGAATCTCTCCATCACTGTCAAGCTCTTGTTCTCTCGAGAGTCTCGCGAGATTTTCGCGAAACACTCGCGCGTGGCCTCGTGTCTCCCGCACTTGCTCATGTATGAACGATTAGCGTTTTTCTGCATGCGGATGCATGGGACGCCTGAAAAGTGTAGCTGATTTGTTATATAGACTTGACCGCGTCGTCTAATTTTGTTCCACAATTTTTTCGCCCACCCTAATATTGCATGCTTAATTGAAATTTGGGAATATCTTGTTGAGGGTTGAACGGGAGAGCCAAATGATCATTATCGACAGTAGCACAAGGACAAAACAAACACGATACTAAATTATTAACGCGTTCCTTTTTATTGAAATAGTCATAACGAAAATATATTTATATTGTCACGAATGACGAGGTGACAAAACAAAGGGATAACTGAGAAAACTGAAACTTCAGCCCAAAAATAAAAGGAAAAAGAAGGATAACAGCAGAGCGTCGCGGGCGTCGAAGGCGGCGGAGCAGCAGGATCGAACGCTGGGCGCTGACTCCGGTTCACCACGCGAAACCCCTTATGTAAACATGATTGTAACCTGAGACTGGGGCAGAAGAGAACACAACAGAAGGTAGAAAAAGAGGCAACTTACACAGCTCGCCTGCACTCTGACTATTTTTCCCTTATGTACGCGTGG